>CAKOGP040000890.1:86434-102449 GCA_933822405.4 Cylindrotheca closterium | reverse complement strand
ATTTGTAAAATACTCTCTTCTGCATCACCGGGGGTTGCAACACCAAATCCATCAAGATGTTACGGCACGATCGACTGCTGGATATCAACAGATACAGAAAGTACCGCGAAAAGGGACGGATCTCTCCTAGAGGAAATTCTAGTATTTCTACTGGAAGTAGCATCGGCACTGCATCTTTGAGCACTTCGCCACTTAGCTTTTCCTCTTCGTCCTTTTTTGGTAGTTCGAAAAGCGAAGATGATCAAGATTCAGGAATGAACCAAATAAACCGGAACGAAAACCATCTCGTTCACTATGCAAGTAAAAATAATCTATTGGATAAAACCAGGCGTCAGCTTCAAAACAAAGCCGAAGTGAGCCGTCAAAACAAAGTCGAAAGGAGTCGCAAGCTCGAGAAATTTGAAAAGTTCAAGCGCGCGAAAAAGACATTCGAACTCAAGAAGAAGCTTTTGGAGATATCCTATCCAGCAGAACCTAGTATAGCACAACTATCCCAAGTTTCAGTGACCAAGATGGGGGTCGTTCTTGGATCGAGTAACTACAAAGCTTCTGTTCCGAAACGAATTACAATTGTGGAAAGTCCAGCAAAGGAAAACCAATCCACAGTTTCGGGGAGTAGAAAGTCAATTGACCCTCCTCGAAACTTACTGCAAATTTCCACACAGACATCGACGCCGCGAAAAGCGCCAACACCGCGGAATGCCCCGTCGAGGGAAATGCAATCAACGAAACCAATCGACCCTCCTCGAAATATTTTGCATGTTGCAACTCAGGTGTTGTCGCCGCGGAAAGCTCCAACGCCTCGAAAGGCACCATTGAGAGGCAAAAAGTCAATGTCACCTGTTGATCCTCCGCGAAATTCCTCCCTGATTATCACTCAGGCGTTAACACCGCGGAAGGCGCCAACGCCAAGGAAGGCACCATTGAGGGATATCCAGCCAGCGTTGTCTTCCGATCCCCCAACTTTGCGAAGTCCTCGGACGCCAAGAGCTGCACCAATGACTCCAAGGGGCTTTGCTCCACTAAATCTCCCTAGCATGAAAGAATTGAAAAAACAGGTTGAGGATCGCTATGATCGAATCAAGCGAGAACCTCCATCTGGGAATGTGCCAACGACCCCACCCGTTGAAAAAGTCTTGGAATCCACTAGTATTGAGGATCGACACGATTCACCTTCGTTGTATAGTCAAAGCACATGCAAAGAGATAGTGTTGTACCAAAAGCAGGACGAAAGAAGAGCAACTGGAGCTGAGGATCTATCCCTACAAATTCAGGCAACACACAGTATGCAAAGTACATTGGGTTTTGATAGCATGTCGTCGCCGTACCAAGATGACAAGGGACAAACCGTGGCCAGAGTTGAAGAAACAGAGAGTCGTGCCCATTTTTGCGTGCCCTCAACACTGATGGCAGATCCGTACAACCGGAAAGTGGAAGGGACTGAGACACATCCAATCTGTCTTGAGGACATCATTGACCTTTCGGACGCTACCGAACCCCCTCCTACTCCGAAAACTCTCTCAAAACCTTCCCCTTTGCAGATCGAAACGTACACAACAACATACAGTCCGGCTTTCAACAGTTTTGATTACACCTTTCCCCCCAAAATGCAAAGCTCGCGATCCACAAAGATTCCGACCCCATCCATTCGTTTCGATTTCACTCCATCAAACGCTTCTGTACGGCCGAAGTCAACATCAAAGGCAAAGGCTGGAACAGCAACATTTAGCTTTTCAACCCCGTCTCCTGGATCCAGGCAACCACCAAACGAGATGATGCCTTCCTCAATAGGAAGTCAAAAAGGCTTGAATAGATCGCAATCCACTAGCCGTCTCTATGATAGAGATCCCTACTCCGGGTTGGCCAAATCTTTCGCAAGCACCGAATTCTGGCCGCTGAACCAGAAACGGCACTCCACTTTTCAATTCACAAAAACGCCGTCGAACGAGCGAAACTCACATTCGCGGAAACTTACACCCGAAACAAACCAGCACTCTGCCATGGTCATGCTGTCGCCAGAAAGCAAATTGCGTTTGAGTACATCGCTCTTTGTAAATCCCTCTGTTTCTGCCACGTCTACCAGCATTATCCCCCCTTCAGAAACCAAGGCGCCAAGTAGCGAACCAAGGAGGCAACGTCGATCAATTATTCATCGTCAAGCGACAGACAAGGAAAGATTCGCGATGCAAAGGGGGCTACGGAAACCCGACGAGAAGCCTGACAACCACAACACTGTCCTCATCAGAGATAGACGTCCTATGACACCGCGAAAGCAGTCTGTGGCGTTGCAAAAAGCAAACGACGAGCAACTTGGTCAGGGAGATGCACTCGAAAACGCCGACTCAGAAGCGGCTCAAAGGACTGCAAGGATGATCTATGCTCAAGATTTTTACAGAATGATCCAGAAACAGAAATTGCGGGACAGGTATCTTAATAAGGGTCGAAACTCGAGAAAGAGACAGAGGTGCGGTGGAAATGGTGTCTCTTTCGTCGTTCGAAAACGACCAATTGCTGATACTGAAGTCGATGACGGTGAATATGATGTTGTCAATACAGAAACCAGCGATGCCCAAGGAATCATCGTCTACGAAACGAAAGTACTTTCGGACATGAAGGCGAAAGAATTGGTCCCACATTCATTTCGGTGCAATGAGGTCATATCTGACTTGAAAAGTATGGATGATCTCTATACCCGTGTAGCCCAACCACTTGTAGATTTAGTCAATGGAGGTGGCTTCGCAACGATAGTTATGTGTGGTACGGACGGATCAGGAAAAAATGAAAATCGCGTTGCGATTGAAGAGCGCCTGGTCAAAGACATATTTGTATCACAAAGAGAAGCAAAGACAGTAACAGTGCAGTACGTTGAACTATGTGGGAAGAATTGCTACGATTTGCTTTCTCCTGGTTCGTTTGTTGAGGTTGTTGATAAAGAAGGAGGATATTTCAAATTGGAAGGTGCCAAGGTGGAAACTATCAGTACTGATCATGAGATGCTGCGAATGTTTTCCAACGCCAAGAGAAGACTTGTATCCAGAACAAATGTTCGAAAGCAAAAAGATGAGAAGTCCTTTCTGCTGTGCCAAATTAAGATTAACCGACATGGTGTCAGTCCAACTGGCTGCCTCTCGCTTTTGGAGTGCCCTGTAACCGAGTTCGACGGAGTTTGGGTTCCAACAGTGGACACAACAACAGTGAAAACAACTTTTGACACACTGATGCAGTGCATTAGCGCAAAAATCGCAAGGAGAACAATCACGAATCCGTTCCGTAACATCAACAATATTACGAAGCTGATGAAAGAAAGCTTTGAAACAAGAGAGTCGAGAGTCTGTGTGCTCTCCACAATTTCACCTGTGGCTACAGAAACAGAGAAAATTCTTACAACGCTCTCATCCATGTGTAATGTCATGCGTGGTTCCAAGCCGAGACACAGGGCGACAAAGAATGGACCGTTACAAATCCATAACAGTGCAGTGCTACAAGACGAAAGCTTATTTTTGCCCCGGCAGTGGACAAATGAGCAACTCATGAGCTGGATGACGAAAAAGAATCTTGTTGACAATTCAGTGTCCTCGAAGGTCAATGGTAGAGTGGCCATGAGACTGACAAAGCAACAGCTAAACCAAACATTTTATGATACGGCCAACATCAACAAAGCGTCGAAGCTTTACGATGCATTGCGAGCTGAAAATGACCGCATTGCCCGTCTTCGCGTCAAGAGACGAATGTCCATATCGCTACAGGAATATAATACTTGAACAGCAGAGCTCAAAACATATTCATGACGGGAGAGTTAGCGGAGGAGGTGCTATGTATCATTGCTGTCGGCTTAAAGTTGAATCGCATTTCCAGCTTGACGGTTCTTTCCGTCAAGATCTTTTTGGGGCTCATCGGGATCTTTCGTTGGCCTCTTCGTTATTTTTCCGAGGAATGAAAGTGCTGCATTCCTTCTCTGATCTGCTTTGTCATCATCTCTCATGTCCATCAGAATGAGTTCGTTCATCATCGATGCGATCTTCGGATTTGTTTCTTCCAGGCCAAGCTCCAGGAAAGTTTGATATGCTTCTGTCCAACACTGTCGGGCCTGAGCTTGATTCCCTTGTAATTTGTGGATATTACCAATCGTGAATAGTACATTAACATAATCAGAATCATTCATGGCGTTGTTTTCCTTGCGTATTTTGATGAATTCTGTGAAAAGATCCCTTGCTCTATCTTGATTTGCTGAGCGGAACTCAACTGTTCCCATGTACTGCAAAACAGTTGCAACTCTTTCGTCCCGTTCCCCAAATACTTTTGTGCGTATCTTGAGGGCCTCCTGGTAAGCTTGCATGGCTTCTTCATTCTTTTTTGTGTCACCATAAATATTTCCCAAAGCGATCAACGAGTCGGCTACTTTTTCATGCTCCTCACCAAGTTCAGCTCGGCGGATACGCAAACATTCTTCGTAGCACTGCACGGCAACGTCGTAATCCTTTTTTTCTCGATGCACGTTTCCAATGTTGTTCAACGTCTCGGATACCTTTATCTTGTCTTTCTGCTTCTTGCGGATTCGAAGGGCATCCCACAATATAGTTAAAGCCTCTTCCAAATCACCACGACTTGCTTTGAGAAATCCCATCATGTTGAGTGTGTCTCCAACCTCCTTTGAATCGTCCCCAAGCTGATACTTTCGGATGCTCAACGATTCATCAAAGCAAGTTAATGCGCGATCCAGTTGACCGTTGGTATGCAGAGTATAGCCCATGGAATACAAAGTTTCAGCAACGGCCACATGAGAATTTTCCAGCTTTGCTCGCCGGATATCCAGAGCATCCATATAGTAAATCAGAGCCTGGCCATACTCCCCTATATCATCCATTAAGTCCCCTAATTCTTGCAACACAGATGCAACTTTGATGTGATCCTTGCCATGAATCATTTTTCGAAGTCGCAATGCCGTTTCGAACTCAATTTGCGCTTTCTTCATTTTCCCAATAGCTCTGCACAGGGAACCTATCTTTTCGTGAGTCATAGCAACTGTTTCAGTTTCTGGTACCCGCAATGCTCGAATTTTCAGAGCTTCTTCAAGACATCTTAGTGCCTTATCTAAACGATTTCGGGATTTGTACAGAAATGCCATGTTGAAAAGCGTACTTGCAACATCAAGGTGCACATAGCCTAGAACTTTTCGTCGCCCACGCAAACTTTCTTGAAACATCTTAATCGCCTTTCTGTGCTCTCCACCTGTAAGATACACACATCCAATCAAGTGGAGAAGGTAAGCTATTTTCTCCTTGCGATAGGGCGCTTTTGTGACAAGAATCTGAAGGGCTTTCTCATAGCATTCGAGGCCCTGCTCTTGGTTTCTCTCAATGAAAAGGATGAACCCTTCCAGTGTCAGAATATCAGATTCGCCTTCTGCACCACCGTCAAGGTCAAGTTCCTTGAGTCTTATCGCCTCTTCAAGATGAACAATTGCATCATCATCATTACCTTGCTCTGACAAGCAATTACCGATGTGCTGATAGGTGACGACTAACTCTGGATGATCTTCTCCAAGATCCATCTGCTTCGACCTTAAGGCTTCTCGGTGGGATTTGAGGGACTCTTCCAATTCACCTTTACTTCTATGAATACTTCCTTTGTTGTCAAGGATTTCGCCAATGCCAACTCGATGCAGCGCCGGCTCTCTATTCATGACCTCAAGGGCCCAATCATAGCTCTCAACTGCTTCATTGTAGTCACTCATTCCCAAGAAAATGTCACCGATCTTCTGAATTGTCTGAGCATACAAAATGTGGTGCTCGCCATGAATTGCCCCACGGATTCGAAGACACTGCTTTATCGCATTGAGGGCTTGGTCGTACTCGTTCATTTCTGCATAAGAAACACCAATGTTGTACATAATCCCAGCGACAACTTCGACAGTCCCCAGGGCGTTTTCAAGTAATTGTTGACTTGATTCCCAATGCGCGATTGCCGCATCCCAGCATCGATGTTCTGCCAAGGAAAATCCAATCTCATAGTGTGACCTAGCAATGTCAATATCCTTCATGCGAGCGTCTTCCACCAGCTCGATATCATACTCCATCGTCAACTGGCTTCCTAGAGAGTGATACGCCCGTTTCATGATACTCCTTTGCTCTAGCTTTGAGATTTTCGAACGTGTTTCGCTGAGCTTCGTTGAGAGCAGAACGCAGTCCTTAATGTGCCTTCGTGTAGCACATTCTCGCCCAAGCGACATCAAACGCCCACGGACAAAACCCTTGTTTGCAAGAAGATCAGAAGCTTCGTTGTACATGGCGCCGCGAATCATATGAGAAACGATCATTTCAAGTACATAGCCATGGCCAGCGTCATCAAGATTGTCATCCCATCTGTCGACATCCTTAACAGATGCTTCTGCCAGGGCTCGATTCCATTCCTGTTCTGCATCTCTCGTCAACATTTTTAAGGCAGGTTCTTCGAAGCACAAATATTCTCCATATTCATGATGAATACTGTGCACTACTTGAAGAAATTTTTGGTCGCCATCCAGCTCTTCGTGTTCATCTTCATCAGAGTACGTGCCAACCTTCAGCACACCCAAGGCAGAAAGAGCCTCAGGGATTAAGACGGCAGCTTCTTTTTTCTGGGCATAAAATAAACTGCCCTCCTGAAGGAGAGCGCTCTCGTTAATTTCAAGAAGTGTTTCAAAAAGCAACTGTGCCATGCCCATTGGTACAATGGGAGTTGGTTCGGTCAAGGCAAATTCTGATATGTGTTCTTTGTCACAGAACACTATGACAAAAGCTGCGAAGCAGTACTTGATGATATTTGTTGCTTCGCCATTGATTGCAGGACTGAGACTGAGGCTCAGGATTTCGTACATCATGTCAGTTCCAGAATGAACCCCACCCTTGAGAATCTTCTCCATCGACTTCACAACTTCTGCATGGATTTCTTCCGCACTGCTCACTGCACCAGCTGTTACATGTTTCAATCCCAACCAGCGACCAACGCTTTTAACAGCTAATGGATGATTCGCACATTCTCTCACAACAGATATAGCCTCTTTTGATTCTGCCATGAGTGTGTGAGAGAGTTGCCCTGATTCTTGGATTAATAATGCTATGGCATCAGCCTCATCGAGCATGTCTACCTCCACAGTGTCTGCCGCTGGAAGCAAATCACGGGCGCGTGTGCTCACTAGTAGTGCGACGTCGGTGCCTTGATCGTCCTGAGAACCCTCTGGCATGGGCGTAAAATCAAACCAGTCGAGGTCTGGTTCAAAACAAACATCATCAAGGATGATTAGGACACTCCTATCTTCTAAGAGCTCAACAATTGTGTCGCGGGCGTAAATCATAAAGCCCTCTTCTCGTCGTCTTCTCTTTGTCAGGCATTCTCCTGGGGTATGAATTAGCTCCGCAAACAAAGGCACCCCGTCGTAAAAATCCAATTGTGCCACTAAATCCCGCAAACACTGGGTGTACCGACTGTAGGTCAACTCTTTGTCACCGACATAAATCCAGACCACGCCGTCGATAAAGTATCTTCGGACATCAGGATGTTCTGCAACCATTGCCGCAAGAGTGGTTTTTCCAACACCTGCAACACCTAATGCACTTGGGTCATTCAAAACT
Organism: Cylindrotheca closterium; assembly: GCA_933822405.4. Classification (NCBI taxonomy): domain Eukaryota; phylum Bacillariophyta; class Bacillariophyceae; order Bacillariales; family Bacillariaceae; genus Cylindrotheca; species Cylindrotheca closterium. Next base: position 94,839 of record CAKOGP040000890.1, on the reverse strand, counting down.
TCTGGAGCAGACGTAATTGCAACAAGATTAGTTGCAGAGAGACCAAGAGGATTATCCAATGTATTTCGAATGCTCGTAAAGTTGTCCAGAAGCGTCAAATCCGTCATCGCTCGTGGAGGCAATATTCTTCTCAAGATAGCTGCAAGGGCTTCAGAACGAGGCAAGGGATCCCCATTGATTTTGTCAAGGATGTGCTCGGCTGCTCGAGGAATAGGCGCCAAGTCCTCCTCCTCGAGGTATTCTGGATCTGGTTCTTCTTCCAATATGTCGGGGTCAATATCACAAATTTCCATCAGCGTATCAACATCGGGGCACCATTGATCTGTGCTAACCATAACTTCATAGCATAGTTGTCGGAATAGCAACGGGTCATTTGCAGCAAGCTCTAATGCTTGCAGTTCTTCCATATGACCGGTTGCAGACCATGCCTCATGAATATTTGCTGATATTCCCTGTTCTGGGACGTCTACATTTTCAAAATAGCATTGGAGTTCGAGTGTCTCGAGTTCCATGAGTTCCAAAAGAGTTACATAGGTTGTCTCCGCACGATCGTTCCACTCCTGTTTCTGCCCGACTCGGTGTGACGTTTCACAAAGCAAATCCACCAATGAGTTCAACCGAAAAAGCATATCTTCCATCTCTTCGTCAGGTTCTTCTGCAAAACAATTAAGGATTATTGGTTTCAGATCAGCGAACAGTTGATCGAGGCTCTCGGCGAAACTCAAGACTTCTTTCAGTGCATGATAAGAAGTTATTGTATCATTTTCTTTCTTCTTTTTTAATCCTGCGAAGGTGGACATTAACTCAATTTCGTCAGAAAGCTGGAGAAAGATACCCATGAGAGCATCGAATCCATTCAGCAATTGATGTGCTGAAGTCTCTTCCAGATTTTCGTCTTTTAATTCCTCTTCAATTTTTTCGAGTTCCAGCATAGCACTGTTCACACTAGCGACAAATGCCAACAGTGCCGGGCTCTTGGCTTCTTTTTTCACTCGTTTTCGTTTCAGTCGCTTTTTCCTTCGTTCTTCTATCTCCTTCGGAGTCCGCATTTTTCGTGGTTTCGCTATGTCTTTTTTGTCCTGTCCTTTTGAGCTCTTCAGCGATTGCCCTCGTCTATCATTATTCATATTCGCTTTCCTCCACGACGGACTCCTCTTGCCACCATATACTTTCTTTTTCCTCACCGAGGGAGTTCGAGTTTCATCTTGTATTTGAGGGGTAGACTTGTGCTGAGACTGTGATCGCCGTGATTGTGATCTTTGAGACACTGATCTTCGAGAATGCTGGGATTCAAATCTTTGAGACACCGATCTTTGGGAATGCTGGGATTCATTTGTGGTTCTTCGGGAATGCTGGGATGCAATTGTGGATAGGCCTTTTTTAGCTTTTGGGTCTTCTTTGGCCTTTGGTTCTTCAACCTTGTTGTCAGAGAAGAAACTTTCAGATTTCCCAAAGACTTCTCCAAGGTTTATGGAACCTTCGGACATTTGGTACTTTTTCGAGGGCGCGTCAGATTTATTACTCCTGTCTCCATTTGTGGCGCGACTTCTCTCATCCTGCATGCCAGCCTCCTGATCATTACCTCCAGCCTCGAACTTCTTTGACAATTGGAGATGAGATATGCTCTTCTGGGCATTGGAAGCTACCGACTCTGCTCCATCATTTCCGGCTTCCTTCCTTTCGGACCGTGTCGACGTTTCAGATGCTTGTTCAGCTTCCCCTGCATACTCTGGAAAAGACATCTGGGAACGGAGCGAAGATGCGGTTGACATTTTAGTGGAATGGGAAACCGATCGATTTGTATGTCCATTCGTCGTTGTTAGTGACTGGATTGACTTGCCAATAGCATTTTCTGGTTCGTCGAATTCAGACCATGTGTCGCTATCACCTTCCGAGTGAGATGAATTTGACGATGGCCTTTGCTCTTTTGAAGCTGGTTGCGGCAATTCGGGGTCTCTGTTTTCAGTTTGAAATGTAGCATGGGGGTCCCATGACCCGCCCACACTCGTTTCTTTTGAGGATGAAGCAGTAGAATGCTGTGACCGCACAGATTGAGAATCCATGTCATTGTTGTGGTCCACAAGTGATCGCGTTTCATTATTGGTCGTAGCCAGTTGATCCGCTTTGACCACGGATTCCATCCGATTGAATCCAACGGTCGATGGTTCATTATCAACCTTAAATTCTTCGTCAGAAGCGGATTCACCCACACTATCACGTGTCCCAGAATTTGGCAAGGCGCTGGAGTTGTTATTTACGTTCTCAATTTCTTCGGATTCCACGGGTGATGGACCCCGTTCATCCTGTGGTTTAGAGTCAGCGTCCGTTTCAGGAACAGACCAATCATCGGCAGAACTGGCGAATGGGAGATCATCGTCTGCAGACCGATGGGATGATTCGCTGAGATAGATACTTGTCTCGATACTTTTGTCTGCATCACCGCCATATGAGGACTTTGGTTCACCGTGGAACATTGATTTTTGCTCTCCATCTGGTACAGGAGAGTCCACAATGGATTCGCTTGCTTGGGATCCGTCACTAAAGCTTTGCACTCGAGAACTATTTTCTGATGCATCATTTGAGTGTTCATTTGAATCTCCAGAGAAATGGCCTTGTGAAACCACTGGTTCTTCTAGAAGTACACCATCCATGTTCTCATCATCTTGATTAAAGCCAGGAGCATCACCACCCCAAGCTACTACGGGGGAGGAGTCAGTCAGATCAAATCCATCGTCAACAACGGATGATTTGAAAAAATGATGGTCATCTTTCTTTTCATTCCCTATAACCACATTCTGGCTTGTGCTTGATCTTGAATTATCATAACCGCTGTGAAAACTGGCCCCAGCTGCATCACCTTCTGGTACGTTCTCGTCGTCTTGATCAAAGTCGGAGTCAGTCAAACCAAATCCACCGTCCGCAACGGGTGATTTGAAAAAATGGTCGTCGTCTTTCTTTTCATTCGCTAAAACCACGTTCTGGCTTGTGCTTGATCTTGAATTATTGTCATCGCTGTGAAAGCTGGCCTCAGCTGCTTCACCTTCTGGTACGTTCTCATTATCTTGATCAAAGCCAGGAGCATCATCGTCCCAGGAGTCAGTCAGACCAAATCTATCGTCCGCAACGGGTGATTTGAAAAAAGCATGTTCGTCTTGCTTTTCATTCGCTATAACCACGTTCTGGCTTGTACTTGATCTTGAATTATTGTCATCGCTGTGAAAACTGGCCCCAGCTGCTTCACCTTTTGGTACGTTCTCATCATCTTGATCAAAGCCAGGAACATCATCGCCCCAGGAGTCAGTCAGACCAAATCCATCGTCCGCCACGGGTGATTTGAAAAAATGATCGTCGTCTTGCTTTTCATTCGCTATAACCACGTTCTGGCTTGTGCTCGATCTTGAATTATTGTCATCGCTGTGAAAACTGGTCTCAGCCGCTTCACCTTCTAGTACCTTTTCATCGTCTTGATCAAAGCCTGGAGCACCACCGCCCCAGGAGTCAGTCAGACCAAATCTATCATCCGCAACGGGTGATTTAAAAAAAGCATGTTCGTCTTGCTTTTCATTCCCTATAACCACGTTTTGACTTGTGCTTGATCTTAGATTGTTATCAGCGCTGTGAAAACTGGCCCCATCCGCTTCACCTTCTATTACCACCTTTTTTATGTCGGCATTCCCTTCAATACTAGCAAAGCTATTTCCTGCTGCATTATCTTCAGATGACTTAGATCCAGCAGGCGATTTGTCACCCATGCCCTGGTCTACAGAAGTACCACCTCGTCTCTCAATTGATGTGGCGCTTTCTTCATTTGCAGCCATAACAAAAGCACTACCATCAGACGATGCTGTTTGCTCTCGCATCGCATCAAAGGGCTGCTCATCGCCCATTGAATCCGCAGAATGGTTCCTGTCGATAGGTAAGCCATCAGAAACGTTGTCTGTAGTACTTCTTTGTCCTTTCGATTCTGGGACATTCATTTCACGATCACTATTGTCACTACTGCTTCCAAGGATGCTGGGACTATCATCAATATCTTCTTTATTTTCAAACGCTTCAAAGTCTTGTCGAGCTGCCATTGCTGGAGAAACAGGACGCATTGGAGTGACAACTGCTTCTTCGCTTTTTTCTGACTCAAAGGTGACATCGCTATGTCGAAGTGTATCTTCTACGACGACGTTTTCTTCCTCTTCCGCATCTGTGTCACCTTCCTCACCGATCATCTCAGATGCAAATGATTGGGACGCTTGCTCTTCGTGGTTGGACGCAGTTCCTTGGGGCCCATGCATATTGCTGTCAGTACCCCATAAATTGGCAATTCTAGCTTGCTCGTTGCTGCCGCCATCATTTTTAATTCTTTTTGATTTTGAATCAAGTAAATCAGAACCCTGGCCAAAACTTGATTGCACTAGGAGCCCAGCCCAACCGGGGGCCATTCGTTTGTTCTTTTGTGAATGCACGTGTACAACTTCTGTATTGTTAGTTTCTTTGCCAGTATAACAAATACTTTCATCTCCGCTAACATCCTTTTCATGTGCAGGCGATTGCAGATTGCCGTTAACCAAAGTTTGATTTGACGTCTCAGGACCTTGCATATGGGTCCTACTCTTGACTTCCGACTCATTTGAAATCTCCGTTTCCCTATCGTCTTCACCCCAAATTTCTTCCAAAGGACCTTCATCAAACTCTTGAACTGCACTGGATGATTCGATATCCATAGTTCGTTCTTGGGTTACCGAATCCACACCCGTCTTAGTGTCAAAGGCAACTTCGTCTCCCATGCGTTCCCCGTCTGGAACATCGATGTGATTCGCAGCATCATCAAAATTGCTACTTGCCGTGCCTCCACCTCCTTGGAACCCGATCGATTGTGGAGATAGCAGGCCACTCGACGGCGGTTCTAGATCAGACCAATCATCAACTTGGCTCATGTTCGAAATTGAGCCACTATTTTGTGAATCACTTCCGTGGTCGTTGAGTTGCATTGGAGTACCTTCTCGCTCGACAGTATCTCCCTTGCCACCAAGATCAACACGAGTGTCGCTCGCAACATTATCGCCCTGGATTTTAGTGAATTCTTGACTGGATCCACCTGAGGGATGTACGGGTTTCAAAAAATCTGCCGCTTGACTTTCTCTTGACTGCGAATTTCCATCATCATGGTGGTCAAATTTGCCGGCTGCCACCATATCATTCTTGACGTCCGTTGCCGCATCATCAAATAAAGCACCAATCTTCCCCTCAAAAGGAGCAGAACTGCCATTCATTGGGTGTATAAACCCATCAGCCTCTTGCTGCTTTTCTTGTGGCACTTTTACAGCTTCTTGCCTGTTCGACATCGAGCCGTCCTCATGGGCAAAGGAGTCACCTCTTGGCTTTACTGGTTCGGCACTTGACACTTCTTGCTCATGTAGGCTGCTGTCGGCATCCTTCTGCGCAAGACGTCCGCCTGCATCGACATCAATTTTCAATGCAGGACCTGCTTCCCATGAATCTTTGATCAGATTTTCTTGCATCAAATCCAAAACTTGGCTTGTGCTCGCGAATGCATCATCATATTGGGGACATGGGTGTTTTGCGGAGATCTCACTTCGTTCTTCTTCCAAAGTTTGCTCGTTTCCCTCTGAATGGACGAACCTGTCAGGCTCTCCGTCAATGTTTGCTGCATTAGTAGATTGCTGGCTGGTCGCTTCACCTACTTGTTTTTCTGCGAATGCATTGGGATCATTAATTTGAAAGCCATCATCTCTAGGTTCGTCATCGTTCTGCTCTTCCATGTCTTCGGCCATGCTCTCTTGATTCCATTCCACATTTTCGTTTCCGTTATTGCAATCATCTCCAAACGATGGCAACGCTCCAAAATCTTCAAATACATCATCTCCTGCTCCACCACAAGAGCCACCTTCAAACGTATTCTCTTCTGCTTCGGTGCTACCAAAGCTACTTCCAAACGCACCGTCACCTTCAATACCAAAGCTGCCTCCACATGCATTGTCTGAATGGAATGCAGCATCTACTGGTCTAGTATGTGGTTCAGAAGAATCAGAACTTTGCTGCTTTCCAAAAGCATGATGTTGCTCACTCTTCTCTCGTCCGAAGTCATCAAAATCTGATGGATTTGACTCTGGTTCAGGAGAAAGACGATTGTGCACTCTCCCAAATGAATTATCTCGATCTACGTCGTCCAAGCCACCTACATGTGCAACGTCTTCTTCCTGTTTTGAATCTACCGGATTTGACTCTGGGTCTGGTGAGGGAGGGTGTTGCATCTTCTCAAAAGAACCATCTTGACCTACGTCGTCAAAGGCACCTCCAAACGCATTGTCTCCTTCCAAAGAAGAATCTACCAGGTTTGACTCTGGATAAGGAGACGGATGATTTTGCATCTTCCCAAAAGAATCATCTTGATCAATAGTCTCCCCTCCAAACTCATCGTCTGTAAGTACATTGTCAAAGCCAGCTCCGAAAGTTGTGTCTCCGCCCAGTGCAGAATCTGCAGGGTTTGACTCTACTTCAGGAGAAAGAGGACTTTGCATCTTCCCAGAAGAATCATCCTGACTAACTGATTCTACTCCGCACGAATGATCCTCTCCCTCGCCAAATCCAACTGCAAACGCACTGTCGCCTTCCAATGAAGGATCTGCTGGATTTGACTCTCGATCATGAGAAAAGTTAACATTCATCGCCCCAAAAGCACCACCCTGATCAACAGTCTCCATTCCAAAAGCTTCATCCTCTACAGCACCAAAGCCACCACCAAACGCATCATCTCCTTCCAATGAAGGATCTGTAGGGTTCGGCTCTAGATAAGGAGAAAGAGGATCTTGATCAACAGGCTCCCCTCTAACATCATCAAAATCCGCTTGCTTTGACTCTGGATCAGGAGAAGGAGGATCTTGCATCTTCTTAAAATTATGATCCTGATCGTCATCAAAATCTGCTTGCTTTGACTCTGGATCAGGAGAAGGAGTATCCCCTCCAAAAGATTCATGCTCTGCATCACCATAGCCACGCCCGAATGCATCGTCTCCTTCAAAGGAAGGATCTCCAGGGTTTGAATCTGATTCAGTAACAAGCGGATCTTGCATCTTCCCAAAAGGATCATCCCTTTCACTAGCCTCCCCTCCAAATCCATCAAAATCGTCAAACGGATCATCTCCACCAAACGCGTCGTCTCCGCCAAACGGATCATCCCCAAAACCATCACCCCAATCTGATTCTTTGGTGTCATCCCAGGGAGAAGTTTCTGCCCCAAAACCATCGCCCCAATCTAATGGCTCCTTGTCATCCAAAGCCTCTTTGTTTTTTGGGGACCTTTGTTTTTGTTTCGATTGACCCCAGTTGTCACAAGGACTGTCACTCCGATTGGGGCTTTGTGGTGACGCATCGTCGTTCATTGGAGCATTGGCTGGTGGCGGTCCCTCGTGCTGGTCCCCTTCTTCTTCTAGTTCTTCGTCGAATTCCATGCTTCCACTTTCGCTCTGCTTGGAATCGGAACCATTTTCGGATTCTACCATGTCAGGTTGTTGCAAAAACTCCATGGCAATGACATCCGAGGTTTTGGGAGATACTTCCCATCTTTGATTGGGCGAAAAGTCCCCCATGGCTCCCGAATCGTTATGTCTTGTGGAAGACTCCCACAGTTTTTGTGAACCAGCCATGGCCTCGGAGCCGTGCCTGGTGGAAGATTCCCACAGTTTGGGTGCCATCAACTTGTCTGGGGGAGAAACCATTGATTCGTCGCCGGGAAAGCTGTCAGAGCCTTCTTGTTCTGTGTTGCGATTGTTTCCTGCGCGTTGGGTATTGTCTCTAGTGTCTTCTTCAATTTCCCTAACTGCTTCCTTCTCCGTTTCTTCTTCTAGCCAATCTTCCAAATCCAGTCTTTCATCTTCAGTGAGAGCCTCCCCGACTCGTTGTCGTGCAAACAACTCAAGGCAGTATAATCGGTCATCTTCATCAGGAGTCAATTGTTGGCCATTCTCTGCAAGCTCAATAAGTTCTTCAAATTCCCTTCGATAAGCAGCAGCACGGTCTTGGATAGAAATTTGCTGCCTCGGCGCTTCTACTTCATCTTGCGAAGACACCGTCCTTTCCAACCTACTCGAATCAAAGTCTGATGGAGCTGTTGCGTTGGCAAAGGAATCATCCAAGCCATCAAAGGAAGAACTAGACGTGGTGGTGCTTCCAAGAAAACCTTGCCGTTGTTCCGGCGGCGGAAAGCCCCCTTCTGGTGACCGAAAGGAGCCATCTTGACTTGAAAGGTAGGGATCCTGAAATGAGCCTCCTTCTCCTTCGCTGTAGTAGGAATCGGATTCGTCGTCATCGTATTCACCATCAGAAAAGCCTGCATCATCCTCGATTGGTTCGGAAATTTCGTCATCGTCTTCCTCAACGTTGTATAAGTTGTT
>CAKOGP040000890.1:0-86424 GCA_933822405.4 Cylindrotheca closterium | reverse complement strand
CTCCTTCTCCTTCGCTGTAGTAGGAATCGGATTCGTCGTCATCGTATTCACCATCAGAAAAGCCTGCATCATCCTCGATTGGTTCGGAAATTTCGTCATCGTCTTCCTCAACGTTGTATAAGTTGTTGGGATAAGGATTCATTGCTATGGTGGTTGTTTCCGCTGCTGAAGTTGTTGAAAATTTTCAGCATGCGCCGGTGCTAGTTGTGGTTAGGACCGGGTGAGGTTCCTTTGTTTTATTATATATGTCGAGTGTTGAGTGCAATCGTTGACAAGATGGAAGATGGTGTGCATGTCCGTCCGTTGAGACTCACGAGTGAGGGTGTCCGGAAGTTCTTTGCGACTAAACTATTGATAGATGATTCGGACAGATGTCCGAGTTTTGTGAAGATCTTCAATAGTGCCAATCTTCGTTGGAATTTCGGCTTTGGAAGATTGTGGTTGACGCATTTAGACCTTTCGCGACGTAATTTGGCTAAGCATTGCGAGTTCCGCCTTTGCTCACTGTTCAAAACTGAAACACATATTTCTTCCACGGACAAGTCTGAAATCGATTAAAGAAGAGACTTCCGGCCGGGGGTGTACTTCTTTGACGCATCGTTGGATCCCGCCAACGGTCGAATACATTAGCAATGCTGCGTTTGCTGAGTGTACCTCATTGCTCTCAGTGGAAGTGCCCGAATTGATGAAGGGCGTTCTATTTGTTGATTATGATTATTTTCCAGGCGAACTGTGTGGATACGACTCTCTTGTCAACTTTTGTCTTCCTCCGTCACACGAATTAGATCATGTCGTATTGACGGCATCCAGAATATCATGAAAGCCGACCCAGATGCTTGCAGCAAAGTGGATTTCGTAGGAATGACTCCATTCCATGTCCTTGGGTTATCTCAAATGCCGTGCTTGCGCCTGTTTCAAGAGCCTCTTTCGATAGTATCCTCTGTGGATATCATTATGCGATCTCAAGACATCTTTGGATGTACACCGTTAGACTACCTGTTCAAAAATCGCTCATCACACGCAGTGAATGTGACAAAATCGTTGCTTCCTGTAGTCCTGAAGCCCCGTGTGTCAATCTTGGGACTGCCCCAGTGGAGGGAAGAGCTTCGATCTAGTTTGGGCATGGTCGACGCTTCAGATGCCGTATCCATTGCTTCAGAAGTCGCTTCTGTTTGCCGGAAATTGGCAGTGCACAAATGGATGGAGGCGCAGTCGCTGCTGGAAATTGCTCTATGGGGATCGAAAGTGACGGAACAATTCATGGGATTACATAAGGCAGGAGATTGCGCAGCAATTGTATTGGAAAGTGACCAGACATTGGTCACGGCTCGAGAAAATACTTGCATCAATTGTGGAATCAACTTAGTGCTGAGCACCAGAGGTACTACATGATCCCTGCTGTTCGCCAATGTTGGATGTGCTTTCCCTCCATTTTGCTAGTCTACGACCATACCGGACTGGACGGCAAGATTACATTGCATTCAAGAGGGATTTCGCGATGGAATGATTGAAACTTTTGGTTTTCTACTTTTTGTCAAATTGCAACAAAGACAATCAAAATCTAATCGTATTGATTATAATAGCGACTGAATTACATGCTGATCTATTACAGATACATGTTCATTAGTTGAGGAAGATGATTCGATTTCTCCTTCTTGATCTCGCCATACTCGTCATTCCATTCCCATACACGAGCAAGTTCTCGGCCCTTCTCGGATACACTTCTCTTTAGCTTGGAGAGAGCCGATTCAAAATCATCCATAGTGACTGGTCGCAGTCGCTGCAGTGATCCTTCAGTGACATCTTCATCGGAATTCGCAAATCCTTGGTCCAGCAATCGTGCTTGTTCGTGACTAATCTGAACGACGGCTTCGCGACAAACCTCCTTGATATCTGATCCTGTGTACCCTTCCAAGCGTTCCGCAATTTCAGTAAAGTTGACATTAGCTGCCAGTCTGTTTTCGGCTAGAGTGACTTCCAAGATTTCTCGTCGGGTTTCCAGATCTGGCAAATCCACCAGAATACGTCGTGGGAATCGTCGCAAAACAGCTTCATCCAAGTCAAATGGTCTATTTGTTGAGCCAATAACGACAACGCGATCTCCAGATCCATTTGTTCCGGAGTTCAAACCATCCCATTCACTCATCATCGTTGTCTTCACACTTGTCAAGGTTCCATGAGCAGAGTCGTCCGAGCTTCCTTCTCGACTGGAGAGGAGCGAATCCACCTCGTCGATGAAGATGACACAAGGCGCGAGACGCCGGGCCAAAGTGAAGACTGCCTTGGCATTCTTTTCTGACTCTCCAAGCCATTTGTTTTCGACCGAGGAAGCATCCACGCTGAGGAAACTGGCACCACCCTCGGTTGCGACTGCCTTAGCAAGCATTGTCTTCCCTGTTCCGGGAGGTCCAAATAGCAGAACACCCTTGACTGCCTCTCTAGCAATTCCCTCGCTGTACAAGTGCGGGAATTTGAGAGGGTAGGTAATGCTCTGTCGTAACAATTCCTTCACGTTGGTGAGGCCACCGATCATGTCGTAGGTCACACCGATATCTTGAGGAGACACCACTTGGGATATCAACGCTCGCTCGTGCTTGTCTTGTGCCAAGGAGGAGATCTCTTCCTTGGTTCGGTGAGAAATGGGCGAGCTAGTAACCGAAAGTCCACCGGATGGCGAGGGACTGAGTCGACATCGCATGGTCAATGCTGTCTCCAAACTGGATGGGTGGATGAACTGTACAGAGCCCCTCTCCTTGGTGGGTTTGGAACTTTCCACTTGCTTCTCGGCGGTGTCGTCCTCCGCAACAATCAATTGACTCAAGGAAATATCTAATTCCAATTTTGCCTCTCGGTTGTGGGACTCTTCTGAAGTCTCATGGTGCCGCAGACTCTTGGCAGCCTCCAACTCAACAGCGCATTTGACAACTTCTTCGATTTCGCCAGTGATATCACGGACGCTGAGCATTTGCCGCAAGGCCGATCCAGCACCACGTGTTCCTGTGTGTTGTTCCAACGCCAACTTTCGATCTTCCAATTGTTGATTCAATGTGCTTCGGTTCTTGCGGAAGACCACAGCACCTCGTTCGCGAGCAATCCAGGACTCCCACGACTTTGATCGAACAGGATCTTCAGGGGCTGGAACTGGAATCGGTCGACAGATGGATTCCAATCTGGCAAGATTACGACTGGCCTTTGTCTCAAAGTTCTTGCTCTTGCCACCCGGGTTCTTGTTGGAAGCCATCATGGCGGCAGCTGCAGCCATGGTGCGGACTCGCTTTTGCTTCTTTTTTTCAGAATCTTCATTTCCTTCCTCATCTTGACTGCTCAAAATCTTTTGGAACCAGTTATTCATACCATTTTGGTTTTGGTTGTTGCCTTGTGGCTGTTGGCCTGGTTGGGGAAAGGTTCCAGAGATTTGTTGGTTTGGGGGAGGAACATAGACGCTCAACATGACTCCTTGGCATTTCGGGTCCGAAAGGGCACGGGCGGCCGAGTTCAAGTTCTCGGCAATTCCCTTTCGAAGACTGTTGTTGCGGACAACTTGACCAAAGGCCTTGTACAAGTCCGGCGACAGCTCTTTTCCAGGGACTGCTGGTTCGTCATCTTCGGCCATTTGTGCAAACCTATCAATCAGTTCGGTCATGGCAGCCTGTAGCGTCTGCTCAATGACTTCTGGTGGAGGTGGTGGAGGATTCTTGCCTCCCTGGTTAGGGCCAGGCTCTGCGAGAGTAGCGTTGAAGAATTGAGGAGGTGGGACATCACCTGCCTCCATATTGCTTTGAAGCATTTCGGCCCATCGTTCCAATTCTGCCTTGGCAGGTGAGTCGGGATCCTGAGCTTGGAGTCGCTCACGTGCCTGCATGGCCATCATGTGTGGGAACATGTTACCGGCTTGAGGTGGAGCGATGGCTCCAAGTAGTCCAGGTTGGCCATTTTGATCAATGGTACGAGCCAAGAAAAAGTTGAATCGCCTGGATCCTTCAGGATCGAATTGACCAGATGCATTCTGATTTTGGTTCGAGAATCCATGAAAGGGTGGTTGTCCTGGAAGACCCATGTGCATGTTGCTGTTTTGGTTCATATTCATGTTGTTACCAGCACTGTCAAAATCCATGGAAGTTTCAGGCATGGGTTCTTCTTCCTTAGGGAGAGTTGTTGTGGAAGCATCAATACCCTTGCCCAAGGTAATCAAGTGAATGCTGTCTGGCGATGTACATTCTTTGATGAGTAATTCCATGGCAGATTTGCTCTTGAGTAGGGAGTTGGAGGCACCCGTTCGAATAAAGACTAGAAGTGGCATGGGATCAGAGTTGTCATCATCACACTCCTCTGATTTTTTGTCGCCACCTTCCAGTACCACGCTGCTTTGGCTTTGGACCTTTGCATCCTGCTCATCTTTTTCTGTTCGCACCCATATTTCCTCCCACTTTCGCATATCTTCCAAACTGTTGAATGCCCGTTCATCGTAGGGATCATCCAAACCCAGTCCAATGTCGCGCTTCATACAAGACGAAATAGATCCAGTTGCCATACCCTTTGCGGTTTTCAGTTTGCCTTCCGTCGCCATATTCAACAAAGATTGGAGCAAGACGGCTGGTTTGACGGCATCATCGGAGAACCCGTTGCGAATCATGTGTTGGCGAACCTTGTTGAGAATTTGGTCGTCCAAAATCAACATTCCGCATCCCATAGAGTGCGCCTGCAAAATAATTCCAAAAGCAAGCGAGAGAGAAGAGCAATGAGTTAGCTTTGCACGCAACCTTTCGACAAATACATAGCTCTAATTCACATGGAACTTACCAGTGCCATTGCCATTGTTTCTTGCATTCCCAAGGTGGACATTTTGGCCGTCGTCTCTTCATCTTGATACAACCGAATGCCACTAGTTCGAGGTGCCGATTGTCTCCATTGTGGTTGAGTTGCCATGGATAGCGCCGCTTGAAGTAGTTGCGAAGAAGATGCACTAAGATATCTGCGAGTTCGACTCGACACTTTGGACGTGGTGGATCCCCATTCCAAGAGCAAGGCCGCGTACATGGTTCGTCGGTCCAATCGATTCTTGGACGAAGCATCCAAGAGGCGGGCATTTTCCGATAGATAGGATAACGCTGCAGTCGTTGGTGGAAAATAAACGTGGGGCATCCACGCTTCCAACACTAGTCCGTGGTCTTTGTCCGGTTTGGGAAGGGCTTCGGGCGACTCCTCTTCCTTGAGTTGTTTGTCCTTGCGATTCTTGCGTCGATTGTGAATCCGTCCCAAGCGAACGCGAACACCCCCACCTTGCGATCCATTGTCCAAATCAATTTCGTCCTCATCGTCGTCGTCGTCCTCCAATTCCAAATCAATAGTTTCGTCTTGTCCTTCTTCTTCACTGACCACTTCAAATTGTACCTGAGGTTTCATCATGTCGTCATGATCATAATCGCGGCCATTCAACTCGACTGATTCTTCCCATTCCTCACTAAAATCCGAAAAATCAGTTTCCGAATCATCGTCATCATCGTCGTCATCTCCATCGGGATCTCCTACGGCATTGGATTTGCGATGGGAAGATGGTGATTTCAGACCGACACCGGCCGAAACCGCTGAATCTGAGGAGGACGACGACGAAGTCTCTTCCGGTGATGATGTGTCCGTCTTTGCCGATTCCGTTGCTTTCTCATTTCCTGGTGATGCTTCCTTCTTTTGACTGGCTGCTTCCATTCGAGCTTGTCCATCCTTTTCTTTCATGGCCGCGACATATTCTTCCACAGTCGCGTTGTGATCCGTCTTGGTTTCGGTCGATGATTCCTCTTCAGCTCCTCCTCGAGTCTGAATCATCCAAGGCCGACGTTCCACTCCAAACTGAGCATTTTGACGCAATGCATCAGCTGGCGGAAGCCCAATATTGAAACAATGGAGAGCCAAGAGCGCGATTGGAGCCAGGAGGCATGAAACGTGTATCCGTTGCCGCATAATGTGAGGCGTTTTGTGTATGCGAAAGAATTGAACGGCACTTTATGATTTTTGGTCTTTCAGATTGCAGTCAAACCTTTTTCTCTCTCTCTCTCTCTCTATTCTAATATACGCCTGTCTTTCTTCCAAAGCTCTTTTGTTTGGAAGTACTACAGTATATGGGTGTTATCTGTTACTGCCACTTGTAAAAAGAAAAGAACAGATTCGATGGGAACATTTTCTGAGGACAGATGCAAGGCGGTTACAATTGTTACGTGGAGTTTAGTCACGGGTTATTCATTCGTGAAGCATGTAGGTACATCGTATCATGAAGTTTACACGTAGAAACTGTGGTGAAATGCCACGTGGAAGGAAACGAATGAATCAATCGATCGATTTCCAAAAATTGACGAATCGATGGACCAAAGGTGACCTCCAACGCGACGGGTTTCCCATCATCGACCAAACAACGAAAAAAGTCATTGGACTCTGCCTCTCATTCAAAACAAAAACAAAAACAAAAACCAATAGATTCCAAAATGAAGTTCGTTGCTTTCTTGCTCGCTTTGGCATACACCGCCACTGTTGCCATGGCTGCAGAAGTCAAAGAGTGTGAAGGTGTGTTCCTCCATTCATCAAATGATTGAACGTTATTGTTTCGTTTTAGTCTCGTTTCAATTCGCGGAGACATGGCTGCGATGGCATCATCATCATCATCATCACACAACAACTTCGACTGCTGATGCATTCGAATTGATGATTATTCCCTTAACTACTGTATGAGCTGCAATGATATGCATTTTGAAACCTTGAGTACGCCTTCTCTTTGGCTTTTTCTCCAATGGCATAACCATTATGCATTATGCGGTTGCGTGTGCACAATCAATATTTATCTTCTCTGACCCAATTAATTTCTTCTTGCCTCAACATTACAGTCTGTGTCAAGGTCATGGACGACATTCGCGCCAGCATTTCCAAGGAGGACTCCCGCAAAAAGCCCCTTGTGGAGAAGGCCATGGGAGACTACTGTGCCGATGAGGACAAGCTTTCGGCTCGCGAAAAGAAGATTTGTTACTACATTGACCCCATCAAGAGAGACGTTGCCCAACCATTTTCTCTAGGCATGCCCTCCTTGAAGGTCTGCAAGCGTATTACCAAGTCCAACCCCGAAATTTGTACCGTCAAGTTCCCTGTCAAGACGGAAAAGATGGAAAAGAAGGACATTTCCAAATTGCGTGTCAAGCAACTCAAGGCCATCTTGTCGGAGCGAGGAGTCGAATGCAAGGGATGTGTCGAAAAGGAAGAATTCGTCAAGAAGGTTCAAGAGACAGAACATTTGTCTGGAGATGAATTCTAAACTAATTTAAAAATGTAATTTGTCCAAGTATAATAGCCAGTAGACTAGTACACAGTACAATATTATTTTGTGAACATTGATGTCACCAAATGTCTAACTTGCTTTGGAAGAAAACTGTTGCACATATCCGGCCGATGGATTGAACTCATTGTTTACACTTGCTTTAACTTTTCCGTCTATTTCTCTTGCCACCCTTTGGACTCTTCTTGATTTGCTTGGGTTTGATCTTGGACGGTCCCTTGTTGTCAGAAGGTTTGGTATCGGACAATAATTCCTTGGGAGCCATGATGACCCCCTTGTTGGCTGCTTCCATAACATCATCCGATGCTTGGAGCATATAGTTCTTCTTTTCTTCTTCCATCTTTTGTTCGGCAATTTCTTTCGATTGTTGTTCCTTGGCTTCTTCGGCCAATTGGGCTTCCAACTGTTCCACGGGAGCCGAAATGCCGTGGATGAATTGCCCACCCCAGGCTTCTTGGGCGGATTTCATGTCTAGTTTGGGTTTCCCAGGAAGCTTGGCAGGTTCAATGTCGGGAGGAAGCAGTCCATGTGTTTCTATGGTACTCGGTCGGGCGGTTCCTGGAAAAGAGGTTTCAAAGCCCACGGCCAAGACATTCCTTCCGAGAACGGGGCCATCACCTCGAATTTCCCGAGCCTTTTGTTCCAACTTTTTGAATTCCATAAACTCCTTGGCGTACTTTGGTTCCGTAGGTGCGGAACCCATGACGGGCAATCCAATCATTCCTCGAATGGTATCATTTCGCAACGCCGCACTCTGAAACATGGTAAAGGTGAAACTCGATACCAAATAAATTTGCAAGCCAGCTGGAGACTGTGCTGACAAGCACGGCATGAATACGGCAAGCGTCTGAAAACCATCCTTTAGCAAACCGGCAAAGTCCGACTTGGAAGCCGTTGGTCCACTCAAACTGCGCTTGCCTACAGCAACTTCGACGTTGGCATACAACATGACTCCCGCTGCAATGGGCAAACCAAACCAAGGATCGGGATCAATCAAATCAGGTACCCAGTAAAAGGAGGACTCGGTCAATTCTTGCGCCAGTTCGGGGTCGGCACCATTGACAATCTTGCGCAAGTCGGTGGCCGCATAGTAGAAAAACGGAATCTGAATCAAAGGACTGATGAAGACCATTAAGGGATTGATATTGTGCAGTCTATATACTCCTTGAATCGTCTGCAGATTTTGCAAGAATAGAAACCGTTGTTCATACAACGATTTTCCTTCGGCCCGCATTTTCTTCAAATCGTTCTGAAAGAGAGTGACGATGAACTGGATTTCAGGAGCAACCTTGGCAAAGCGTGAAGACATTTTGGCACTGTAGACCACCAAAGGAACCAAAGCAGTCCGAAGCATGGCATTCATAATGGCAAAACAAGCCCAGTACGGTATGGTGCCATCGGGTCCGTGGAGTGCCTTGAGGACGGTCCCAGTGCCACCCCAAATGGAAAAGTCTTGAAGGACTTGTGGAAGCCAAGACGAAACGGATCGAACTTGAGTGGAACAAGGATGAACGTTTTGTACGTCAATGGCGTTCCGGGACCGTAGGCGAGGATTGCATAGTGGATTCGATGATAATGCCGTTGCCATGTGATTCAAATGCGTGGGTTGATGTGAGCCGTTCATTGAATGTACCTGATAGAGCGACGAAAACGTCCTCGCATCGCACTCTGTGACATCTTTCCTTCTAATTACCCTTGTATTCTGAAGCCTCGCTATACTTCGATTTCTTGCCAGCATCATTCTGATAGATCATTGGATTTGCAATGATGGAAACATCTAGTGATTTCCAGCTCAGCGTCCTCGTCCAAAATCTCAAAAGTTGAGGATTTTGTCGTCGGATGATCGACTCATCCGACCAACACGTGGCCAGAGATCGACTGATATGACTGACTCCTCCGATCGAATGGGTGAGGAATCTAAAAATCATTCGATGCCGACACACGAGTTTCAGAAAACAAGTTCAACTTGCGCGAGCAATAAGTACCCCGCGAGCACCATAAAATGACCGAACCTTTTGAAGCCACAGAACGGGATTGCACTAATTTTCACATCTATCAACGATCAACATCCATCATTGCAACTATCCATTGGTGTTACGTCTTTGACTCTCAAAGAGACTCCAAATTTCGGCCTATATATAAGATATCATCATGACTTCCCAAAAGCAGCTGAAACAGCTACTGAAGCAGCTCATGAATGAGCCTGACAATTCCCATTGTGTGGATTGTTTCGACAAGAGGCCGACTTGGGCATCCATATTGGTCCCACCACCAGGGGCTCCCTTTACCGAACCCATGGGTTGTTTCATGTGTTACCATTGCAGTGGAGCTCATCGACGAATGGGTACCCACATCTGCTTCGTCCGAAGTACAAATTTAGACGAATGTAAGTGATGACATCGAAAGACTGGATACCCGGAACATTTTAATCGGATCCAACAACTGACCGCATTGCATTGCGTTGCGTTGCGTCTCTTTCAACTTGTCATACTACATTACCAGGGAAAGTAAAGGAAATTAATGCGATGCAACGAGGTGGCAACAAAGCGGTCAATGCCTTTTTTGAAGCCACTCTGAAAGATAAGACCAACAAACCAGACAAAAATACCGATTTGGAACCACGAAGTGAGTTCATCTACCAAAAGTACCAACATCGAAGGTGGTACGATGCTTCTAGGAATAGCAATGAAAGTCCAGCAAACGTCGCTGGGTTTGATCCTTTTTCAAATCAAGAAAACGCGTTTGGAGATGAAGATCTGTTTGCAAATATCGGATCGCAAGAGTTTGCTAGCGTCGGCAACCTGAATGATACCTTTGGTGACAACCCCAAATCCCCCGGAGTCTTTGGTGACTTTTCGGCCAAAGCCCGTGTTAGTTTGATATCCAACCTGGAGAGCAAGGAATTTAAGGCAAATGTGCTGGACGACATTGCCCATTTGGACATTGGTGACGATCCAATGTCACCTCAACCCAAACCAAAGCGAATTTCCATGAGAGATAAGTTGAAGAGAACCTCCTCCAAATCCAGACCCAAAAGACGACTCTCAAAAGAGATGGAGCTTTAATTGCCAGCCAAAAAGGCAAAAGGCAAATCCTCAAGAGAGAAGCAGTAGCAGCAGTTGGCAGGCATGGAGAACGCTTTTCATTGCGAACCAAAAAGAGATAGAAATTGTTAATAAAACACTGCAGAAGCTTTCGTAAAATAAGAAAATGAAGATACATTGCGCTATGAACCATTTGTACGCATTACTCATTGCTCAATCTGGTAAGACGAAACTCTACAGGTCGAGAGAACACCGACCCGAATGACAGTGCTGTCCTTCACTATGTATGGGATACGATTTAAACCCTTTCCCAAGTTGCTGCTGTCACAAACAGACATAATCTACAGTACCGGTACAAGACCATGTCAAAGAGTATTTTATGTACTCAATTTTGTTATGTTGTATTTAAATTCTACAGATCCTATTATAGCAGACAAACAAAATCGAGCGTACAAGATCTCTCTTGTTATTTCTATTTTGTCTCTTTCGTCTTCTTCTTTTCCGTCCCCTCCTTGACTGGCTGCTGTTTCTGTGAGGTTGCTGCTTTTAATACAGCCTTTGCATACGCTGCCCCTTCAATATTTGTAGACTTTGGCTTCAAAGTTTCCTTCCCACCACCTAGTGAAGGAAAGTGTTCTTGTGACAAATCCAAGTCCTTAACATCTTCCTTCTTTTCCTGATTCTTCTTATTTTTGTTCGTGTCCTTTCGAATAGGCTTGTCTTCTGGCTGCTGCTGTCGTTGCTGACGATTTCGTCGCTTGCCTCCTTGATTCCTTCGTCGCATCCCTCGATTGTTATCATTTGCAGGTCGGACAAAGACATTCTGTGGCGGCGGACCACCTTGTCGTTGCTGACCTGGGGGTGCAAAATATCGGTATTGTGGCTGTGGATAATATTGCGGATGCATTGGATACTGCGGTACCATCTGCGGCATTCCATAATGAACCGGTACATAGCTGTACTGTGGAGGCGGATGCATTGGATATTGCCCTTGGTATCCCATTCCGGGTGTTTGTTGCGCTGGTGGTGGTAATGGCATTGAAGGCACGTTTGACACGTCAATCTTGAGCGAACCCTGAATGGGTTTATCATCGAGTTTGATTCCTTCCTCTAGAGATGCTGTTGCATCTTCCGAGCTTCCAAATGTAACATGCCATGTATCTCCTGCCTCTGATCTCGCTCCTTTGGGGTTAAACTTTGCAAAGGCCTCCAAGACCATTGCCTCTGTAACCGTGTTGGCGATGTTGTGAATGACAATCGCAAAGCGGTCCTGCTGAGCAGACCCGTCCTGTGAAGACGATGGTGAGGATGGAACCGAGGCGACTGTCGCTTCCGTGGCCGCGTCCTTTTGTGGGTCCTTTTGCAGATTAGGAACCACCCACATCCCATCATGACTAATGCTGACAACGGAACTACTGGCGAGAGCCATACGGAGAAGCGCCGGGTCTGCTGGCATATCTGCATCGTGCGGATAGTACCCACTCCTCGAATACAAGTACAACTGCCTGATTTTCCGAAAGCTGCAAATGACCTGAATGGAAACCGCTCCCAAGTGATCAGTAGCATTGAGTTGAGACTGCAAGAACTTGTCGTTCTGCAAATTTTGGGGTGCAAAGTAAAACTCGACTTGGTTCTTGATTTGATTCAGAAGAAAGTCGTTGTTTAGCTCCATCAGGTGTTGGGGAGGAAAGGAATGCATATTCGGAGCATTCACTGAAGCCATCTTATCTATAAGGGGTAGTAGTCTATGTTTGCAAGAGAGAAAGGCGATTAGTGCAATGATTCGTAAGCAACTGGGCCTTCGTGGACCCAATCGTGGGAAATCAACGGAGGAACTCCCATCAATCGTGGAGTTGATGTGACATGTTTCCAACTAGCCCAAAAAGGCCTCTTAGATCAAACCACCAGACGTATAATGCTAGAATGCTTTTGTAAACTCACGGATAGGTATTCGTTTGGTATTCCAACGGTATTTCGAGTGTTTGTGTAGGTTTCAAATGAACGTTTCAGAAACTGAAACTTGTCTTCCAAGAAAAGGTATAAATGGTAAAGGAAGGCTGGAAAGCTTTCAACAATTCAACAGGGCAATAGATCGAAGAATTTACTTCAAAACGTCGCGCCAGTTAATGTCTCGTTCTTGGACTACAAGTCAATCAAGAGGAGCAATGTGGAGCAATGTGAGGCAAAAGTGTCCATGGTTTGCCTTCGGAGCTTCTCTTGCTTTTTCACGGATGGTGCTTACGCGCGCGTGCTCGGCCAATGTTCAGTTGAACGAACGATTTGAAACCGCCAAGTTTCGCGTTGGTGCACCCCCTTTATCTGGCCCCTACCCTGATACGCGGCCATAATTTGTGAGTATGCCACTCCGAGCCCACAGTTTGCCGATTGAGGACAACCTACGAGAGCTTTTACTTTTCTAGTGTTGAGTGCGGTTGGAAAAGGTTTTTCGCCGGTTAAGCCAGAAGGGTAAGTGTGACAGATAAGAGAAACCAACAATTCAAATGCCTAAGAACTGGTGGTACTATGTACATCGTGACTACACTACTACTAGCTAGGACGACTAGCCTACACTCCTCTTACTGCTGCACCTTGATTCTGGCTTCAACCATAATTCATCCATTCGACATGAAATAGGGGTTGTGGGGGAACAAAATCAATTGTTTAATGTTTCTCTAATTTATGATAGTAGTGTTGTATTGGTTTTCGTTTTCGTTTTCTCGATTCCAATTTCTATGTTGTTAGAAGTCGACAGACGGCTACCCTTGTTATTAACGTGGTGGCCAGGATGTGCGCTAGCCTTGAGTGTGACTTGAACGGCCATGATTCATCAGTAAGAGGAGACGATGGCTGTAATTAGTAGTCCTGTTGTGGTTGCTGGTACCCTTGGTTGTACGCTTCTTGCTGTTGGTCGTAACTTTGTTGGTATCGTTGTTGCTGCTGCTTTTGTTGTATTTGCTGTCTTTGTTCTTCCATCAATCGCTGCTGTTCCAATTGAAGTAGACGTTGTTGGGCTTCCTTTTGCCGTTGTTCTTGCAGAGCTCGATGGCGCTTTGGAAAAAATGCAGATTCCCAATTCTCACTCCAGAGTTTCATTTGACCGACTGTTACAAAGGAACCATTGTCTCCCAAGGCATTGATCATCCAATTTGCCATTAGCTCCAATTGATCCAACGGCATACCCAAGGGTTTCAAATCTTCCAAGTACTCTTGCACCGTCTTTCCACCATTGTTTCCATTCACAGCTTGTTTCGCCAACACTAGAGCCACCAAACTTAATCGATGGACAGTGCGTGGCAAACAAAAGGGACAGGGTGGACATCCGTTGCTCCGAATGGTATTAACCGAACAGGCCCGATCCAAATAAATCATGGCCAAGGCAATTTCCAAACCATTGTTGTCAATCTGCAAGAGTTCCGTAACTTCTTCCAGGTAAGGCAACAATTCAGGTCCCCAATGAGCAACGCCTCGAGGTTTCGCTACTACTTGATTGGATGATGCTGAAGTAGTATCGGTTGGTGATGATGATTCTTCTCCTCCCGATGTATTGGTGGAATCTTCGACCGAATCGTCATCGGATGCAGTTTCCTCATTCCGTGTGGCTGGTGTCAGGGCATGAAAAATAGTCAGACTTTCCTGTTCCAGATCGGGACCCCCTTCCCGAATTGGTGGATTCCAGGTTCTATCGGGATGAATATTGACCGGACGGCTTCCATATGGTTGAGCCTGTAATTCTTGTTGATCGTAGTATTGATTTGGGTTTGATACTAGCTGCTCTTCTGCTGGTGATGGTGGTTGTTGTTGTTGAGGTTCATTTGGTGCATCGTTGCGTATCCTATTCTTCAGGTTAAAGAGCTTGAAGCTTCGGTTCACGCCAGCTAGTAATCGACGATTCCATTCGCAGGTGACTCGCAAGGCCAATGACATGTGCTTTAACAGTATTTTCGGCGGATGGAAGGGCTCTTGTTGTTGTTGTTGTTCTGGTAGCGTGTTCATTGTTTCTGGTTCAGGAATTGTCATTGTACTACCGCCACGTAATGAATCTGCATCATTGCACTGTTGCTGGCTGCTTTGACCATAATATCCATTGGCATATTCGTCGGGGTTGGAAGGGTAATATGACTGATGTTGCTGCAAGGGATTGTACATGGGATTGAATATGGCAGTGGATGACTGCAGTGATGACAGCAATATTATAAAAGTACACAGGCTCCAGTAGAAACACAGCCTGCAACCATTCGCCCGTATTGTCGATCGGGTGATCATTTTCTGTATGCTGCGTGTGACTTGGACTGAATAGAAGTTTGAAGAAGAAAGAAGGGAGAAAATACAAGACACGTGCGTCAAAAGTCGAATGTTCTTGATTGGCACCTCTGAAACAAATCCCTTAAAATTTCGCTTGGAATGAAAGGTACAGAGAAACGATTCACCAAAGATTCATGTAGAAGAAAGAGAGGGGATCTTTGTGGGGAATGAATAACGGTGAAAGTGTGGTGATAGATGGCCAACACTGTGAACGAGTAGAGTCGATTATGATTATGATGTTTGCAACGTCGACTGCAGATTCGTTCATTCCGACGAATGGATTTTGGTACGTACCGTAGGAATTCCACGTGTTTCAACTGGGAACACGTGGAATTGGGTGGCCATCAAACAAAAGGGGAGAACGTAAGGGGATATAATTAAGGGTGTGTTGATGACGTCATCCCTGTTCAAGATTTTCCATCTTCATCTGTTTGGAGTCAGCCCTCCAGTGCTGCCATTATTGGAACACTACTATTCTATTCACAAACGAGATCGAAACTGCAATGAACGAATCAATACAGCACAGATTACAGCGACGCAAATTGCTACTTGCGGCGCTGGCGTTGTCAGATTCATCCTCATTCTGCCATGGCTTTTGTCCAGCAGATGCTGCCATGATGATTTCCTCGTCAGCTGTTTCCAGCTCACAATTTGATCGACCACATCAACAATTGAATGAACATCAAGAGTCTCCCTTGCGACATAAAAGCAAACGGAGAGGGAGAATAGTCTTGGGAAGAGAAAATTTGTCCAATCCCAGCAAAATACCTTGTCAACATATTCGAGGAGGAGCTTTGCGTCCTTTGAGAGCATCATCGTCGTCGTCTCCTGCCGACGACAGCCTACTTGACGACAACCATAACATTTCCAATGCCGAAAAATGGCGTCAACGAGGAATGACTGCTGCGCTAGCGTCCACCTACTTTGCTGTAATGGGCGCCAAGTGTGCCCTTCCGGCGGTCTTGCCATTGTTGACCTCGCCCAACAAGGGTCTATCCTTTCCTATGTCATCCTCTTCGCCTCAATCTTCCATGGCGAAGCTATTGGGCCTATCGACTATTGCAGTGGCCATGGGGAAAGTGCTACTAGGACCCGTCATTGATGCGCTAGGAGGGATTCGAGCCTTGCAAATTGCAATGGCTGCCTTGGTTGGATTGTTGACCACAATATCCTTGGGGACCCAAAGCTTCAACATGTTTGCCATTTGCTGGATTTTCGTCGACTTTATTTTCAGTTCCTGTTGGGCAGGCTGCATCAACGCGATTCATCAATCCTTTCCCAACGAACAATGGGGGAAACAAATTGGTATGCTGGCAGTGGGTGCCAGAACAGGTAATGCCTTTGCCTTTGCCATCTTTGCGAGTGTCTTATACGCGCTGGAAACGAAAATGAAACAACCCTGGCGTGTGGTCTTTGGAGCCTCGGCCTTGGTGCAGATTATTCCCTTGTCGTTGCTGACCTACTTTGGTCGAATCACACTGAGGAAAGGAAATGAAGAAGCACACGAAGCAGAGGACGCGAAATCAACAGCAGCATCAACATCAGATTCTGGTGATACGAAGAGCAACAACCACAGCAAGAGCTATAGAAAGTCATCACTGGCAATCCTGGCCAAGGAAACCAAGACACTCGAGTTTTGGCTCCACTTGGTATCCCGATCCTGTCTCATGGTCTTTGCTTCCTTTTTGCTCTTTGTTCCCATGCTCATGAATCAAGTTTACCAAGCTTCCAGTGGATTTGCCTCCCAAACGGGTTCCATTTATGCCTTGGGATGTCTTTTGGCGGTGTCAGGAGGATCCCAAAAATATTCCAAGTTGCCCAAAAATAAACAAGCACTGGCCAATGGTCTCCTCTTGGGATTGGCAACCCTGAGTTCCTTGGCCCAATTGGCCCATGTCTCTGGTATTTGGACAATGACAGCCACCATCAGTGCCTTGTCTCTATTCTTGTGGGGGTTTGCCTTTTCCATACCCTTTTACATCCCCCCTTCCTTATATGCCTTGAGTAAGGGGGGCAAGGTATCATCGGCAACGATTGCCGATGTCTTTGACATTGGCGGATTTGGATTGTTGGCCTTGTTCAATGGTTATGTTGCTTCGATTGATCATTCCATTCTGAGCAGTTGGATTCCTACCTTTCAGATCACCAGCGCTTGCTCACTTGTATCCTTGATCAGTCTTGTCCTTGCTGTTCTGATTCAGAAATAATGTATCTCTCAAATTTCCGAATGCTACGGTATTCCTGTCAGCCACAAGGGGTTCGATAATATATTATACAAGATATGAAATCTATATACATGCATCATGATGGATTTGCAGAGATTCCAACAGATCGATCAGCTGAAAAATCGAAGGCTTCAGGAAGCACTTGCTACTCTACTCTATTCCAACATGCTACTGTAATACAGCGAAGGGACACAGAATAGAGCAACCACTGTTTGGAATTTTGAGATGTCCTACTGTAGCAATATGCAAGGACAGATTTTCAACTGTCTGAATAACGAGTACTCGAACCGTTGGCTCTATATGATGCTACTGTTAGTCAAAAGAAAACTAATCTAACAGAAATGGAAAAGAAAGGTACTTAGTAAAACGTTGTGGAAGAAAGAATGGAATATAGACAAGTCTAATTTACATTGTGTTTTATCAAGTGATTGATTGGTTGCTGCATTGCCGGTGGTCCAGCCATGTAGTGATGAAAAAAAGGGCGTATTGTGTGTGCTTCTGCTTTTCGGACCAGGCAGCGTCTGAAAAAAAACGCCACAATGGTTGGTACAGTACCGCTGTGTTCTTGTATGTACCGTATATGTACAATAAGTTCGTGTCATCCTTCTAGAAACTCAAGGTGCTACTAGCACCCCCTTTTCTGTGGAATTGGATCCCGACACCATGGTTCCATTCAACTCCATTACTTCGGCCGCGACAGTATTGTGTTCCGATGACGACTCTTCTTCGACTAATGATAGCTTGTTATTGTTCTCTAGAATCAGAGATGGAACCTCATCGCCTGCTCCCTTGAGACTGTTGTGAGCCTGTGCTGGTTCTTGTTCATCATTTTCAATCTCCACCGCTACTGCGTCCAGGACTAATGATGATGCTTCGCCTTCTCCTCCTTCCTCCGAACCATCCTCATCCTCATCAGTCTTTTGCGCTTTGGAAGCCAAAATAGCATTCCATACCAAATCCACCGAGTTGACCCAAAGAATGCGATGACGGGCCGGAATCAATCCATAGGTAATGCAATGGACCAATGGCCAAAATTTCCATGCCGTCACTACTACTCCACCAATCTTATCTTGAACAGTCTGCTTGACAGTTGCCAAGTCATCCCCACCCAAGAGTCCCACAGCACTAATGTAAATGCTGCACTTGACGGTCAAGTAAATGGTTTGATCCATAAAAATCTTTTCCAATCGGGTAACAAAACCATTTTCGGGTGGCAAAATGGTATCACTGAATTGATAATATTCGTGGACCAATGGTCCAAAGCAAAGCCCAATAAAGCCATTGCGGAGTGTCCGAGAAATATCAAAATCCAAAACATTCTTTCCCTGAAAGGCCGTCTGACTCAACCAATCTCCCAGCAAGTAAATGATCACATTGATCAGCGTCTTGGTAAAAATGGGTTTGTTGGCCAAGTAATCTTCGTAGGCTCCCCAATTGTCCAAGGGAATCCGCATGGCAATTTCCCCCGTGGTCCAGCCCCGGGTCATGCCATTGTCAATATTCAAAATGGTATAGGCCGCGTACCCAAAGGCCAGTGCCAAAAAGACAAAGTTGATGATGCGACTGGACAAATCGAGTTCGCCATCGTTGTCATCATTAGGTGGAAGCGAGGGTGGTTGCGTCTTTTGTTTGCTTTCTACCAAACTGTCATCGACTGCGGTTGCCGAGAGCAGCACGACCAAGGAAGAATGCTTTGAAAGTGATCTTGTTTGTGGTTGCTTCCAAGAAGGCAAACTAGTAAATGGTGACCTTGCTCGAAAAGCAGTAGCAGCAGCAGCAGCAGCAGTATTGGATCCTCTGCAAGAGAGACAGTCGTTGGGCACAAGAGCGTTTGCACTCAACAACAACAGCAGAGAGGAGATTGCCAAGAAGAGATGCTGCAGCGATTTGATCATCATCATTGCAATGTGTTGTGTTTAAAAAGTGTTGCTGCAAAGGAAGACTGGCTGAATTCAAGCTATTTGCAGGCTCAGGTCAAAATCAAACAGCCCGCTGTTGCAATCTTTCTATAGAAGGAAGATACGATTGACAACTGTTTAGGAGATGTTCTCTTATATTTGTTGTATGGTGACACCAGATTTCTGCTTGAACACCAAAAATTCAGAGATTCCGGAGGCAACAGGTGGAAGAATGATGACGTAAAAAGCAGTTGGTTGGTTCATTTTTTATCGCACGCGCGGTCAAAGAAGGTTGTGACAAAAATACGAGCAAGCCACAAAATTCTGTAGCAGAAACTTACCGATCACTGGTAGGTAGTGTACAGTACCTGGTACCTGGTACCTGGTACGGTAGGAACGATGATCTTCAAGTTAGAAATTGGACTATCATCCTGTAGCCAGGTGTCAGCTGACGTCAGCCAGGATTTGCGCTGGGAGATTACTTAGTCGCAAAAAGCTTTCAGAATGTTTTTATATTCGAATATATGTGATGTGAGTGACAACAATTCAGAATCGGGGTAGCAGTTCAAATACCTGCTGCAAGATGGAGGAGGCAAATGAGTACCGATATGATGGCAACGAGGGAGAAAAAATACCCAAAAGTGTACAAAAACTTATTGTCAAGCCAGGCATTCAGGTTTTGCCGGTGAGGTTGTGCTCGGAAAGGAGGCATTTGCGAGAAGTGACTCTGCCTGAAGGATTGATTCAGATTGAAGAAAGTGTTTTTTTATGCTGCACAAGTCTGTTAGAAATCAAAATTTGCAGCAGGGTAGAATACATTGGGAGGTTTGCATTTCAGGAATGTAGGAAGCTGACAAAAGTCGAGTTTGGATTGCCATCTTCTTCCCATCGCCACGATCGGCTAGAAAAAATTGACCAACTTGCTTTCTTCCAGTGCTTGTCACTACAAAGAATCAATATCCCCTCCTCTGTAAACAAGATTAGTGAGTGTGTCTTTTTGAATTGCTCCGCCTTGGTAGAAGCAATTCTATCCACAACGTCCATCAAAGAGGTTCCCGCTCAAGTGTTCTATAGATGTCGATCTCTTCAAACTGTAAGCCTACCAATTACATTGAAGCATATTCGAACCGAGGCATTCAGTCAATGCGATTGCTTGGTTACAGTGGTAATACCACTGGATTCAAAGCCCATCAAGATTGGACCGGAAGCCTTCTACCGCTGCATATCTCTTGCCAACATTGTGCTTCCACAAAGGTCTATTGCCGGATTCATGTCAGCACCCGATTATCGGAAACGGGACACGTTTGATTCATGTACATTATTGCAAGATCGCTTTGGAAATGGCATGGGTTACGTTGTCGACGGTTTGGTAGCCCGTTTTGACGGTTTTCCTGTCCATAAACTTTGTTATGACCATTCCTCTGTCACAGCCACAGAACTCGGCCATTGTATTATTGAGGACCAAGGCGAGGAATCACCGCTCGTTGATCAGTTTGGAATGACTCCATTCCACGTTCTCTTTTCAACTCACGAGCCTCGTCAAGATCTTCTCCAAGCCCTTCTAGACAACTACTATCCATACCATACCGGTATTCTGGACTGCAAAGACGCAAATGGCAAACGACCTTTGGATTATTTGCTGTCCAACTGGACCGGAATAAGCATGTCTTTGTTTCGAATATCATTGCAGAAGTGGATGGTGGATTCTATGGTTCGTTGGGGTGCTACATCCTGGAGAAATGACATGCAAACTAAAGTGCAAGCCATTCTTGCGGAAGGGGACATGGTTCAAAAGGCAAATTTGTGCAATGAAGCGTATGGTTCCTTGGAAGGTTACGAAGGAATGGGTGCCATGTATATCTTGGAGATTGCCTTGTGGAAAAGGAAACTCAAGGATGGACGGAGCAAGGATGGTACCAAGCGACAGGCGCTCGACCGAGAAGAGTGTCGTTGTGTCTGCGGGTCGAACATTGTGGTTCCAAGTGTAAAATTGTTCTTGGAAATCGATCGAAATCATCCAGACCGAGCTGATTCTTCTCCACATGATTGAAATTTTGCGGGCATAATGATAGTGACCATAGCTGTATATAAATTTTCAAAGCCTTTATTACAATACAAGGCATGCTAAATAGTTTTCGTTCCTGATGCAGTACCAGGTACCATAAGGAGACTGCCTATTATTCGCGACCAATTTCAAATTAGGGAATGAATTCAGTCGGAGCAACAGCGATTTTAAAATCGTGGACCGCCGAGGAACGAACACGAAACGACCAAACAACAGTATGATACTGACCAACACAACAACAATGCACACTGTAATAGATTGAAAGATGAAGTACCGATTCGAAGGCAATGAGGGGGAAAGAGTGCCAAAAGATGTTAGAAAGTTAATTGTCAATCCAGGCGTTGAGATATTGCCTTACACAATGTGCTATGAGCGTGACATGTTGAAAGAGGTAATTCTGCCCCAAGGATTGATCAAGATTGAAAGCAATGCTTTTGGCAAGTGCTCAATGTTACCTGTTATCAAGATTTGTTGCACGGTAGAATCTATTGGGATTTACGCATTCGCGTACTGTCGGCAGCTGCAGAAAGTAGAGTTTGAACTTTTGTCATTGTCGTCTTCGTCACCTCGACTAAAGACGATTAATACATCCGCTTTCACTATGTGCTTGTCACTGCAACGAATCAAGATCCCCTCGTCTGTGAACGTGATAGGTAAAGGTGCCTTTCAGAACTGCAAGGTCTTGGTAGAAGCAATTCTATGCACAACGTCGATCACGGAAGTTCCAGAAGATGGGTTCAAAGAATGTCGCGCCTTGCAAACCGTGAGCCTACCAAAATCATTGGAACGCATTTGTTTTGGAGCATTCTCCCGCTGTACTTCCTTGGTTACAATGATATTACCACTGGATTCCCAGCCAATCGAGATTGGACCAGAAGCCTTTTATCGCTGCAAGTCTCTTTCAAACGTTTTGCTCCCAAAAGAGTCCAATGCCTTTATGTCACCAACCGATTGTAAGAGAAAGGACACTTTTCATAGCTGTGAAGTATTGAAACGTTGCTTTGGTGATGGAGGAGATTGCATCGTCGCCGGTTTGGTAGCCCGTTTCGACAATTGCCCTTTCCATAGACTTTGTTACGACCAATCCTCTATAGAGGCCCAAGAACTTTGTCAATCTACTTTTGCTGAGAGGACTACAAAGGACGACGAATCATCGCTTGTGGATAAGTTTGGAATGACTCCATTCCACATATTTTTCTCAGCTCCCGAGCCATGTCAAGATCTGCTCCAAGTCCTGCTAGACAAGTATCCGTACCATACCGGTATCCTGGACTGCAAAGACGCAAATGGCAAACGACCATTGGATTATTTGCTGTCCAACTGGACCGGAACAACCAAAGTTTTGTTCCAAATGTTGCTGCAGCGATGGATGGTCGATCCACTTGCTCGTTGGGGTACTACATCCTGGAGGGAAGACATGCAAAGGAAGATACAAACTATCATGGCGGGGCATCGCATGGAAAGTTTGTTCGATAGGGCGTATTATGCCTTTGAATGTTACGAAGGTATGGGGGCCATGTATATATTGGAGATGGCTTTGTGGAAAGAGAAGCTCAAGGGTGAACGGAGAAAGGATGCTATCAAGCGGCAGGCGCTCGACCGAGAACAGTGCCGGAGTGTCTGTGGGTCGAACATTGTGATTCCGAGTGTAAAAACTTTCTTGGATATCAATCACCCCACAAGAGCTTAGCTGTGTGTATATCTCAAACGTTTTTACATGGTAGAAGGACAAGCCATGTCAAATAATACATTTTTTAATATTATACGTCTCTATATCTATTACTGTGGTTGGAAATCATCATTCACACTCTTCTGCAGCATGGAAGCTTTTCTCATCGCACCCCATTCAGTGTAGTACCGAATTGCTTCCTGGGTACGATACTTGGCATCATCCTGCAGATCTTGGCAATACAAAAGAGGCTGTCTCAAAAAGTCGGCATATCGCTCGCTGAAGAGGGCAGCATCATGTGATAATCCTGGACGTGCTGCCTTGATAATGGCAGATTTGTACAGTTCTTCTGCTTTTCTGTGCTTGTTGTCCAAGGAAGCTTGTTCAGCATTCAACAGTCCAAGAAAATGGTCAACGTTGGGACACCCGTCTTTGCACCACTTTTCAATCGTTTGCCGGACTTTGTTGGCGCGTTGTTTGTACTTTCTTTGCTTGGTCTTTCGTGCCATAGCATAGAATGCCAAACCTCGATGAAAGGCCTCCGTCTGGGCAAAAGAATCTTTAACACCACTACTCTCAAACACATTTCCTTCTTCGATTACCAGATTTGCTGCAGCCTCGTATTCCCCATAGTAGACAAACAATTCCAGTTGGGCAAAGTAGGTGAAACTCTTCTGCATGGCGGACTCGGGTGGAAATGATTCCATATCAAATATTTCGCCCTTCAGCTCCGTGGTTTCTGCTTCTTCTCCCTGCAGATTCAGCATCATCTGCCATTGCACCTTAACAAAGTAAGCCTGTAATTGTTGCTTCATGTCTTCCATTTGGTACAAGCAGTTGGGACACCGTGCAAGAATCAGCCCAAGTGGCTTGCCAAGTTGGTGAGCAATCACAATGTGATGGTTGACAAGGCACCAGAGCCCGAACTCAATGTTTCCAGAACGCATACCCGCGATGAAGCCTTCCATATATGGCACCAAGCATGTCGTCAGAGGCTTTCTCCAAGCAAACACAAAACTCTGAGAAATGTAGAGCGTCATGGCTAGTGTGAAATGATTTTCAACACGATTTTGCAACTTCAGACCCGTGTCGGCAAGCGAAGCAGCTTCGTTTCCAGCCCTATAGACTTCTCGGAGTAAAGTGCTGAAAGCAACAAAACTTGAACCAGAAGCGTCATGAACTCCGTATTTCACCGTCATCCTGACCATTTTGGTTGCGCAGAGTACTCCAATCCAATGCTGATCTGCGATATAGCACGAATATAACAGCTTCGACAGGAGTAGCATACTTGCCCTTTTTGTCGGATCGGTCATAATGGGCTGTCTTTCATGAAACTCATTCGATATCTGCTTCAACATCTTCCTTGTCGTCACTACTTTTTGAATTGCTTGTGCCTTAATTGTTTGTGGGTTCCATTTCCATATCAGATCGCACTCGAACTGGTGCAGAATGTCCAGGTTGAAATTGATAGACTCTGTATACTGGAGATCGATCGACGAAAGCTTGTGGAGCTTTGCAACATACAACGGCAGCTTCTCCAAAGTGGTACAATCATCTTGCGCCATCAATTCCTGGTAGTATTCATTCATAACGTCCACATTTCCAAATGCAAGTTCCATCTCGGTTCCCATCGTGTACAGTCTTACTGTCAACTTTCGATGACATCTCCATTTGTCAGTCGGAAGATACTGCACTCCATGAGACACATACAATGCAGCACTACTAAAGGCTGAAATACCCTTGGCCTTTTGTGCAGCTCGCAAGTTCAGAGACGCAAAATCCGGCCTGCGTTTTACTTCCATGGAGTTGATCAAATCAACAACGGTGAAAAGTGACTCATCCAACTCGTCCTCCTCCAAGTTATTGTACAAAATGCATCCAATTTCAAACTGAAACTTTGGCTTGGAGGATCCAATCAATGATAACGCAGCCTCTTGCACTTTGTCATGGACCCACCTATAACTGAACTCATCCAATTCCTCGATGTACTTCTGGTTCTGAAGTGAGGTTAGTATTTCTCCTAACACGTCGACGCCCGCTGCTGCCAGCTCTGAGAAGTCGATACCAGAATGTTTCGACCAAATTAATTCCAATGCCGAACGATCAAACGTGGCTCCCAAACAAGCTGCATATTGCAATGTCAAAAGTTGATCTGGTTCCAACTTTATCATACGCCCTTGTACCAGATCAACCACATTGTCGGTCGATACAGTCGCGCTCTCTATCGTTTTTTCATCCCAAACCCACTTGAGCAAACCCAAATTGAATTCGAGTAGTCCTTCATCTTTCAACATAGTGATGAATTCCACCACAAAATATGGATTGCCAAGTGTTCGCTTATGACAAATATCGGCAAGACCCCTCGTCATTTTTGGGTCATCAACGTCGAGCATTTTCATAATGACTCTGTTCACATCCGCAGGAAAAAAGTTGCCAACTTCGATATGTGTCATGTGGAACTGAGATTTGACCATTTTCTCATTCAAACCTTTTTTCATATGCGTGAGAATATGCGTATCATCGACCTCATTGGAACGATATAATCCGATAACCATGATAGCATTCGGGTTGTGTTTGTCCGAAATGAGATAGTCTATAACCTCTAATGAGGCTACATCCGACCACTGTAAGTCATCCAGCACCAGAACCAAAGGACTGAAATACGAGCTCACCACTCGCATCAGTATTCGAAACGCAAATTTTATTCGTTCTTGTCCCGCTCCGTATCCATCATTCAGGTCATCGTGATTGCTTTCGGAATTTTCGCCCTCATCAGTACCCACGGTACTCACGATGCTCTTCTGTGAGGAACTGACGGTGACTTTCCGTTTCCGATTCACAACGGTGTCCAGGAAAGGAATCATTTTGACAAGTAATTGCAGTTCATCCCCGAGTTCCATTTTCAACCCATCTGCAATCTCCTGACGCATTGTCTCGATCTCCTTCCGACTCATCCCCTTTCCTTGTTTCAACTTTTTTCTATCTCCCGACCGTCGTCTCGTCACAGAGGACCTTCGCATTGAGACTCTCGCACCAGAGCTTCGGCCATCGTTTGATGGTCCTGCAAGTTTTTGAAATATTTGGCCAAAGGCCTCCAGTATCCCAGAATATGGTTGATCGCTCCCTTTTACATCGAATTTTCCTTCCACCATGATTCCTCTTGGGTTTTGGACGACAGCCTTTTCGAGGGATCTCACCAAAGTCGACTTTCCAGCTCCTGAATACCCCTTAATCCAGACCATTTCTTTAAAAGTTTTATGATTAGTCTCCTCTTCATGAAATTCCATGGATTCAGTAAAGTCGGAAAACGAAACAGCACTGAACGCAAACGTCTGGGATAACAGAATCAGCCGTTTCAAGCATGCTTTCAGGACCCCTAATTCTTTGTCTCGTCCCAATACTCCAATATCATCGTAATGTAACTTGTTGATGGTCAAGGACTCAATATTCCGATTCCTGCGCTGAGAATCTTCTTGTAGGGATAATGTTCGTTTCAGTTCTCCCGTTCGGTCGTCTTTCAAAGATCTTAGCTGTCTTCTTTCTGAATTGGAGAGGGCATCAGCTAATCCAGTATTATTCGACTTTTTCGTAGACCTGCCGCTATTGGACCTTGTAGACCTGCCGCTAATGGATCTATCGGAGGATCTGCCGCTATTCGAAGCTTCAATGACGGCAACGGAAGCTGCAGTCTTGAGAGGTGGGGGCAGAGCAGTTTTACTGGAGAATTGATTAGGCCCAAGCGAAGCAGAAGTCTTCAGGGTGGCCTTTGATGTAAGAACGGCGCTTGAGCCCTCATTCTTGTAGTCCAGTAGCGGGTTCAGACTACTATTCTTCATTGTCATAGGAGTATTTTGCCTACAGCACCGGTATGCAGCTACGGAACCTTCTTTGTACTTCTCGACAGGCTGTTATTGACATGTACAGTACCAGGTACCTTGGCTCAAAGCGGAGAGGATGCGGTCCGTCTGAATTTTTTCATCATGTCTGTGGAGCTTGCGTGCACTGTTCACTTAAGGCTCACACATAGAGCGAATCTAGGTCTTGCCGGTACTTACTGACACTTCTGAGCGGTTTCCTTTGATAAGGAGAGCCCAACAGCTCATGTCAAAACCATGATGGCGACAACACGACGTCAGACATCGCAAAACACATCAATAAGAGTGCACACATGAGTTTTTTTATTTAAAAAAGATAGCCTCTTGACGTTCTTGGACTATTGTTCCCAACCCAAAGAACGATCGATGGCTTTTCGCCAAGAAGCTTTCAGATTAGACCTCTCATCATCATCAATGCTCTGGTCTACTTGCTTGGCTTCGACCCACAGGTCAGCTACTTGATCGAGGGAGTCCCACACACCACTGCTCAGGCCTGCCGCAAAGGCAACACCTGCAGCGGTTGTCTCCAGATTCTTCGGCATCAGGACTTTGGTTCCCAAAATGTCCGCTAGAAACTCCAAGAGTTGCGGGTTGGCAGTCATTCCACCATCCACTTTGAGTGCGGACAGTTCAATTCCAGAATCGGCCTTCATGGCATCAAAGACTTCAGCCGTTTGGAAGGAGGCAGCATCAATGGCGGCTCGTGCAAGATGTGCCTTGGTATGGTAAAAAGTCAATCCACAAATCGTTCCTCTGGCGTCTTCTCGCCAATGAGGCGCGAAGAGTCCATTGAAGGCTGGAACAAAGCGGATTCCTTCTGCATCCTTGACGGAAGCGGCCAATTTGGCAATTTCCTCAGCTGACGAACCGATTTCTAAATTGTCGCGCAACCACTGGATGAGACTCCCGGCAACAGCAACAGCCCCTTCCAGGGCATACACTGGTGGCTGTCCCTTGATTTGATAAAAGGGTGTCGTCAGTAGACCTTGCTTAGAAACCACAGGACTGCCTGATCCCATATTCATCATGATAAAGGCACCGGTTCCAAAGGTACACTTTGCATCTCCAACGTTGAAACATGCTTGCCCAAAGGTAGCCGCATGCTGATCTCCAAGAATGGCACCAATGGGAACTCCATCGAGTGCCGGGCACTGGTTGATGACACCAAACTCTCCTCCAATGGAAGGTTCAATCGATGGCAACATGCAAGCAGGCACGTCAAAGGTTTCCAAGAGAAAGTCGTCCCACTCCAGGGAATTGATATTCACTAACAAGGTTCTAGCCGCATTGGTAATGTCCGTAACATGATGTGTGCCTCCATTCAGTCTCCATGTCAGGTAGCAGTCAATGGTTCCAAAGAGAACATCACCAGCCTCCGCCTTTTTCTTCAATCCAGGGACATTTTCCATCAACCAACAAAGTTTCGTAGCCGAAAAATAGGTAGATATCGGCAGGCTGTAATGCCATTGTGTGTTGCACATATGCGTAAAAGTTAGAATAATGATATCGCTAATTGTGTGCTCGTCACACCACATCATGATCTTACCCAGTCTTCTCTCGAAGTCCGTCCACACCGCCACACTTGGATTGAAATTTGGAGACAATACCACTAGTGCGAGCACAGTTCCAAACAATAGCATTGTGCAAAGGCTCTCCTGTCACTTTATCCCAAACCACTGTCGTCTCTCGTTGATTGGTAATTCCAATCGACGACACATCTTCTGGGTTCAATTTGGCTTGCTTCATGGCATTGGTGATACAATCCACTGAATTTTGAAAGATTTCTTCCGCCTTGTGTTCTACCCATCCTGACTTGGGATAATACTGTACGTGTTCCTTTTGGTATTTCGAAACTACTTCACCCTTTTGGTCAAAGATGACAAATCTTGTGCTGGAGGTTCCCTGGTCGAGTGCCCCAACATATTTGGAGGAAGACGCCGTCGATAGAGATCGAACTGGAACGGTCACAGATGCGATGGTGCAAAGGAGAACCTTGCACCCAATTCTCATCGTGGTTCTATGGGTCCGGCGTATCAGGTTGTTGGCAGAGAACATGCGGTATGTACTGTATATTGGCACGATGAATCTTTTTGGTTGATGTCAACAAAGAAGTGTCAATAAAACGTCAAAGTATGGTCGAATGGGTCGATCTCACCAGTTTTGATTTTCATCGCATCGCACGACAGCACCAAGTAAAGTGTACCTGGTACCCGGTACTTGGTACCATACGATTATTGAGCGAGTACAAGTTCCCACCAATTGCCAAAATCCACAAGAAAGCGATGCATGATGATACAATTTTAACGCTATTATACAACTTTCTTTGAACTCCAACTGCTTCCTCGCTGCCTTGCTTCCTGTCAATCAGTCTAGATAGCTAGCAGTAGTAGCTAGCTAGCCTAGCCTAGCCTACCTAGCCTAGCTAATTGACACTATGGAATCGAACTTCTTCGCTCGCATTGTCATATTCTACAATTTGGAACTTACCCCTCGGTTCGTCCAGTTTGTATTCCATTCCCGCCAATCGGAGTTCACTCAATTCCACCAAGTCTTTAATGGGGATAAACTCTCCCAGAACATCACGATCCGGTTTCGGTTTGAATCGCGACGGTGGGTGCACTCGCCCGACCGCATCTTCCATGAAAAATTCGGGCCGGAGTGACTTGCGTTGGGACTGCACAAAGTACAGGAACCGAAATCCATTGATAATGGGAAAGAAAAAGGAACCCCAGAATAGATACGCTCCTACCCGTGCGGGCCATATGGAGCCTGCAATGGAATGGGGCAAGGCGGAAAGCACGAGTGCCACAAATATGGTAGTAATGTACCAATTGTTGGCCGTGAATACCTCATGAAACCGCGACCTCCCAAACATGGTGGGCAAGAACACCACGACGGCCAAGGCCAGCGTTGCCGAGTTGTTGATGTAATCCACAGCCTCCACCGTTTCGTCCGTTCGTCCTTGTACGGACCAGACCGCATTGATGACATTCAAATGGTTCATGGCGGCAATGAGGATCATGGGAAAGACAATTTCAATGAATTTCTTCATGCCGTCTTCCACCAATAAAAAGGAGACCGAGTATTTGGGACAATAGTGTTTCGTGGTATCGTAATAATAGGTAATGGTAGGAAAGGGTGATGCAAAGTCATAGACATAGGATCTGTCAATCTTTTCCTTGGCTTGTAGAAATAGCTCCTTGTGATTGTTTTCCGCAGGAGCAAAAATGGAAGTGGAGGAAAACCTGCCGATGGGCTTTGGCTTTCTGGCGTATCCTTTTTGAATCTGACACATGTTTCTCTTTTCTTTGGTGTGCAACAAAATGTTGGGACGCAATCGCGTCCGACCATCTGGAGTGGTAAAAGTACTCATTTCAATCAGCAAAGTGGCACTAACAACTTTAAAAGGGAAGGCATTAAATTCCACTTCCAATTCCAACGGAGCCTTGATTTGAAAGGTATGCCGATGGCACTCTCCTAAATCACGGGTTCTATGCTTTTCCGTCCGCCTCCAGTCTACCGCCCCACTTCGTTCGTCTGCCGTTTGATCATTAAAGCGATAGGTAAATCGAATTTCGGGTTGGCGAGGCCGAAACTCCTCGTCCTCCGCCGGCGATGATGACGGCCCAGCAAAGGCACTTTGGATGAAGGTGCCAATCAAAACCAATCCGTCGTCGACTTCGGGATCGTCCAAAATGTGTTTGATCAAGAACCCGTTGTGGACGTAGATAGGAAGCTCGGTCACTTCGTCGGCAAACACCATAATGCTGTTCTTTTGGAAGCAAACGGTGGGTGGGTTCCGTGTCGCTTATCGTATGATGGATATGTTGGAAATCTTCAATATGTAGAAACAAATGACTGACGCGACTCAACACTACCTTGACCCATGCGACTCGATCATCTTGGTGACGACGAATTTGTTGAGAGAAAAAAATGACCCACATGGCAACACATGACGTGCACAGTTTGTCCAATAAAACCAACTTCTAAAGCCAAATCCGTACATGGCAGCTGTTAGACGGAAATCAAAGAACCAGATGACCTTTCTATTGGATTATTGAATGAATCGCTTTTATATAAATGATCACGAACTACCCAATCATGCCTTCCTCTCTAAACATTTGAACAATTTCGTCGATTTCATCGAATGTTCCTGGTTTGATATGCGTTACTACACGGGACACTGCTCCTCCATTGGGCTTCCAAACATTATGTTTCATGTAATACACGATACCTCTTGCTGCTGCGATTCCGAAATCAACCTCTTCTTGGATTTGCGGACGCACCAAAGTCCGTGCCACATCTACACACAAATTCATATGTTGATGCCACGATCCGTATATGTAAAGGTGAACAAATTTGAGTCTGTGATTGAGCTTGGACGGATCATCTGGGATCAACTCTCTTAAAGCATCCTTGATTGTGTCAGACTGAACGACCTCCAGCCATGGGGATGCGACAATCAACACCCCAAATTGGTATGCTAACATCTTTATCAAATCGTGTTGCAGTCCATAAGTCTCAATAAGTGCTGGAAGGCAGTCCAACATGATTTCGACAGACTCAGTCTTTTCTTCGTCGGAAGTTCCTATGTATGCAATCTGGCCAAGTTTCACCATAGCTTGCACTGTATCGTTGTGTTTCTTACCGAGGATAGTCTTCAAATCATTGACGATGTCTTTTTGCAAAGAATATGAGTTTTTGATGGAATTCATAGTCGACATTACATGGAGCGTCACTGGGTGCAACGGACCCAGTTGTTCACTTGCATATGCTTCGATATTATGAAATGGATATGGGTAATCCGCTTTCACCTGATCGATAATGGGATCTCCCTGGATGTGCTGTCCATGAACGAACCAGACGAGTAACTCAATACGAAGGGCAGTCAACCCGGGACTTTCGTTACAGTCAGGGGCAGGAATCTCTTGCAGTGATGCGTAATAAAACTCAAGGACCTGTTTTCGAATATGCCCCTTCAAGTGCGAATGCTTACCGAAGAAGTCCGCGCAAACAAACCCCTTCATCATTGTCAAGTCCCCCAAGTGGCGGGCAATACGAGCTCGTTTTTCAGCGACCTGCTCAGTACCGAGTTCTTTCCAGGCTAGCTTGATTACGGGCCAAAGTAGATTGCCGTCAAGAAGTTGTGTTGCCCTTGTGATACCGCTGATGTGCTGCTGACGCGCAAACTTGTAGTCATCGTGTCCGCCATTTTCTTTGATGTCGTAGTACTCTTTCAAATGCAACTGCAGCTCGGCAATGTGCCCGTTGGTCTTGTAGCGGATGTTCAATTTAATGTCTCTGTATCCACCCAAGATATAGTTCTCAGCCTTTTCAAATCCATCTTTGATGCGGACGATTTCCCATTCCTTCGCCAAGCCAATGTCGGATTTCAACCTGTCTACGACTGCATTCGCTTGTTCAAAGGAATTCGACTCGAGGAATATACTGCATCGGGCCAGGTCGATTACCCGGAGAACGTCTCCGTCGTAGTCATCTTTTACCTTTTCCGTTGCCCTATCTTTTTCTTTCAAGGGACCGTTCTTGAATTTGATCCCCTGCAAATCGGTTGACAGTTCATCTCCAAGCTTCTGTAGTTCTTTTGAGGTTTCGTTCCCCGCTTCCAAAACAACTTTCATCCTGTCGTCGGTGGATAGATGAGCCCAATTGCTTTTGGATTCTTTGGGAATCTCATGTCTTGGTGGTGGAGGTTTCGTGGCTGGATCAGGAAAACTTCCGATGATTCGAAGCCTGTTGCCTTCTGATTTCAGTAGTTTCCGATAGATATCCATGTATGCATTCACGGTTTGCAGCAACGAGTCAACCTTCTTGAACTTGTCCCATTCGTTTTGGGCACGACCTCCGTCAGAAGTAAGGTCGTAGTCGTCATCGTTTGGCCAAAAGGTGGGATCGTTGATGTCCACGTTGATTCTTTCGCATATGGAGGGCATCACCATGATAGAGTTGTTCTGGCTTGTTGCTTTTGCTACCACGTGAAGTTTGCGAGCGCTCTGATGGAAGGAACGATAAATTAGAACTATCTATCTATCACCACAACACGATATCAGAAATCTTCGTCTATCCGATGATTCTAGAAAAGATGGATTCGGTGAAAGACTGAGGGTTTTTGTGCCAAAATGCACAACTTACTAGAATATTTTCCCGGTGAGTGCCAACGTGGAAAATCGTGACTCATCATAAATCGAATGACTGACTAACACTCACACTCACACGCTACCAGGTACCAGGTACACGTGTACCGGTATCAAGGATGCCGGTAGTGGTATCACTCGGACTATCTGAGATCACTCTGTAGTGATCGTGTTTATGTCGCATGACAGACGCTGTCTGTACTTCGTTCCTCCGTAACAGTGTTATGCTCATAACACTCTGACACCAAATCCAGGGTTTTTCCTCGGCGACTGCTCTGCCGTTTTCTGTTGGTCCAACTGGTCAATAAGACTGTCCAAAACTTCATCTCCCGTACCAGTGCACCAGCATTAATTGTCTCCCGCTTTTTATAGTCAAAACAATTTTTTTATATAAGAAACTAAAAAAGTCTCAAAACACGATTACTACAGAGTGTATCTGAGATAGCCTACTGGCGCCTTCCGCTTGGTGTTCGTCTTGGATCTGTCTGCATGGAGTCTGACCGGTGGGTTGTGGTGTGAAGCGGGTCTTCCGGGTCAATAGGGGGACCCGGAAGACCAATCTCGTAAACAGGATTTCTGAGACCTGCTTGCCTACTGGGCACCATCGCCACATAGAAGAAAGGCGATGGTGCCCAACAGGGTGGGTGATGGTGGGAAAGAAACATGAATTGATATTGATAATAGACGTATCAAAATCAAACCACTGTAATAAACTGAGCTGTCCTTGCCTCTCTATCGTAGGAGGGCAATGACTATTGGCGAAGGCCGTACGGCCTTCGACCGTATGCCGACTGTAGTCAATGGGATCGAATGGTCTACGTTTGATGATATTTTAGAAACCGACTCAATTGACTTCATCTTCGCGCCATTGAGAAAAATCGACAACCGCGCCCTCCTGCTTTCCAAAAGTCCGTCCAAAGCCAACTTTCAAAACAAAACGCCGCCCAATCCATCCACCAAAGACGATCGTTGATTCATCCATTCATCCATCCATTCATCCATCCATCCACACAACCTCATCAACGCTGTGGCTACAGAAACACTGACAACAGCCACAGTAATAACAACCACAAACAACCACAAACAACCACAAACAACCACAAACAATCATAGACAAGCTAGCAACAACGTCGTCATTCAACCATCATGATCTTGGGAATGAACCACTGGCATTTTGGCTACGAACAAATTGTTCAAGATTGCCGCAACGAAGATGGTTCCGTCCTCATGCTTTGCAATGCCGATGTTGATGCCATGGCGTCGGCCCGCATTTTGTCGTATCTATTGAGAAGTGATGGAATCCCATATCAGTTGTATCCCTGCACCAACTATCAAGCCTTGGAATCTTATTTAAAAACCAATGAGTCCGTCTTGGAAGAAGTCGAAGCCATTGTCATGCTCAATTTTGGAGCCTCCAAGAATTTGACCCGTCTCTTTGAATCCCAACTACTGACGCAAGATTTAAAAGTCTACGTCATGGACTGCCGCAAACCCGTCCACTTGGCGAATATCTATGCGGGGGAGAACATTGTCGTGTTCATGGACGATACGACAAACATGGAGGAATTGCCCAGCGATGGAGACAACTTGAGTGGAGGCGAGTCGACTTCGGACGAAGAAGGATCCAGTGAAGAAGGCGAAGGCGATGGGGAAAGTGATGAAGATGATGATAGTGACATGGACGATAGTCAAGCCGATGAGGGGGAAGAAGAGGCTGGCTTTGACGATGTGGAGGGTGATGCACCACCCCAACCAATGCCACAACAAGATCCAGCCTATGATGGAGGGAACGAATCGGATCATGACGACGAACATGACAATGATAATGATGATGACGATGCTACTGCAGCGCCTGTGGACGATCCCGAAAAAAGCAAACGACGATCCAGAGATGATGCTCCAGAAATGGACCCAGCTTCGTCTCCCGATTCCACCTCCAAGCGGCAAAAACTTACTGAAGACGATGCCACGGCGGTCGAAACGGACGAAGATGACTCGCGACGCAATTCTCAAGAATCTTCCAATCAACACGAAGAAGAATTCATGGATCCCCGCGAATTGCACAAACAGCGTCTCGTAAAGTTGAGGCAATACTATTCTTCAGGATCCTTCTTTGGCTGTCCTTCGGCCTACGTGGCCTATCGCCTAGCGGCTCAATTGCGGTTTGGCGACGAAAAGGATCTGCTGTGGTTGGCCTGTGTGGGGGTCACGGATGCTTATCTGCACGCTCGATTGGACTTGACGGGGTTTGCCGCCCTGTCTACGGACCTGAAAGAATCCATCTTTCGTCTATTCCCCAACGACATGTACGAACGAGTCTCCAACACGGTCTATGCCGAAGATTTGTTGGGGACTACGCCCTTGGAAGGAGATGAATCGCGGACTCGGATTTCTCTTTCGGACAATGGTCGCATCATTGCGCAAAATGATTTTCGGTTCTTTTTGTTGCGGCAATCGAGTCTTCTAGAAAGCATGGTCCACTCGGACTACATTTCCACCAAGTTTCAAGTATGGACCAAAAAGGGAATGCAACGACTCCAAGAACTATTGGCCAAAATGGGATATCCGTTGGACGAATGCAAACAGCCATTTCACATGATGAAGCCGAGTCTCAAGAGACAATTGCAACATAAGTTGGTGGAGAATGGGCCGGTACGTACTAAATTGTTGATGGATGGATGGATGATGGATGGATGGATGGTGACATGTTGCAATGGCAACAGAAGTACTCACCATTTTTTCCCTATCTACTATTTCATGATGACAGGAATACGAACTTGGCAACTGGCAGTTTACTAGTTTCTTTCGGATTACTGGATACCAGTCCCTTCTTTCGGCCAGTGATACCTCCTATGCTGTCACGGCTTTACTAGAGTGCGAGACTCCCACCTCCAAGGCAATCGAAGATGATCCTCTCAACCAACAAGCTTGGGACGAGGAGAAAATGATGGTGGAGGCCTTTAACATTGCTTACGACGCTCTCAATTG
Organism: Cylindrotheca closterium; assembly: GCA_933822405.4. Lineage (NCBI taxonomy): Eukaryota > Bacillariophyta > Bacillariophyceae > Bacillariales > Bacillariaceae > Cylindrotheca > Cylindrotheca closterium. The sequence goes on along the minus strand of CAKOGP040000890.1, from coordinate 50,894 downwards.
CAATACGACCCCCAACAGCGCCAATGGAAGTGGTACTTGGAATGGAGTCTTGGCGGAAGGCCGAGACACCTCCACTTTGGTCAATGGCGGTAGCCTCTCGGGGAGTACGGGACTGGGTGCTGGTTTGCGCATGGCCATGACCCTCCAAAAATTAGTCATCAACACGGCGGTTTCGTTGGTGGACCGGGAGGCCATTACTCGGTTGCGCCATTTTCGATACGCCTACCTCAACTGTACCAGTGCGGGAGAAAACAAGACGGCGCGGTCCGAATTGGTACCTTCCAACTCGAACAAAAAATCTGCCAAGGATGAAGAACACAAGCATCATGTGTTTGCAAAACCCTTGGCACTGACCAGATTGGCTCATTTCTTGATGGACATGCACCGGGAAAATGGCAAGTGGACGGGAGGCAAGTCCCGGCCACTGGTGTTGCTCGCCGAAAAGCCACGAACGGGGACCTACTTGGTAGTGGGCTACGAGTATCCCGAACGGGCTGGGACCTTTATGAGGAACACGTTTGGCAACAATTTTGAATTGACGGCCAAATCCATGAATGGGACCTTTCGATTTGATAGCTTTGACAGCAACGTTGTTGAAGTCAATGGGGATGATGTGCAACGATTCATTGAGCAATTGCACTATTTGATGGATTCAATTTAAAAAATACTATTAACTAGAATAGTCCTACTGTTGTTGTCGTTGCATTCTTGGATGCCATTCTGGATGTAGAGTGTCCTACCGGTACCTATGTGGGTCTGCATGCAATGAAAAAGAAAAGTTGATCCGCAACCGTCTCGAATCTCGAACATGATTTCCATTTTGAGACCGTCCATTTTTTAAATATAAAAATCAGGAAAAAATTGTGCAAGCGTCCCATTTTTCTTTTAGTGCTACCGTTTTTGCCCGTCTATTGACTCGGAGGAAGCTGTTTTACGTTAAATAACTAATTTCTTCAAGAACGAAGGTAGCTATCACCTATTTTTATTTTACACCGCGTCCAAAAGTAACTATCGCCTATGTTAATAATCACCGCGTCTAAAATGTGCAAATTATGGCCGGAAAAAAAAATAAAAAATCCACAAGTCTATCATTCGTTTCCATCATCACATGGAATCGATTCTAAAGAGCAAAGTACCATGGGCTTGTCATCATCGTCCAGTTTCTCTTCCTCATCATCGCGTTCCAGACGAAGGCGAAGGAGTGACAGCCAAAACAGGGAACAAGGTTGCCATGAAAGCGAAGATGGACAGCAGTTTCGGGATGACGATGAGCTTGCAAGCGTCCTAAACGATAAACTTGCCAGCATTGTAGAAGGCGTATGCGCACACAAACAACAGCCATATTGCAACAAAGATAATGTTGCGGCGGGAAATATTCTGCCGCGGGACACCATTGTCTCCACCAACGCTCGCACCAAAGACGAGCAGCGCAAAGCAGAGAAGGACCGCTCGGATGAATTCTTCCTCCAGTATACTCATATTGAAAGAGCCGCAATAAGAATCCAGCAAAACTTCCGCCAGAGAAAGCAGCAAATGCCTGCGATACAAGGGGACGATAACGCTTGTGAAAAAAAAGCAAGAACTTTGATGAAGATTATTTGGAAGGCTTGAGAAAAGAGGACGAAGATGACGGCAGGAAAGATGAAACCCAGTGGTACGATCCAGCTTTTTTTGCCATCTTTTGGTTCGTTACTTTAATAGTGAAGTGTTGTAGCGGAGGCTCCAATTCTGGTGGTTTCGACATTGATCCTATGTTCCGTGATAGTGTCACCAGCAACGCTGGGGCTGGTGGATTTACAAGTTCTCCATCAGGACTGAAAGCCATGGCTGGACAAGCTGCAGGTAAGACAATATTCGCAAACCCTTCCTTCCGAATGTTCCATGGTACGACTGCTCTCACACGAGCTTTCTGATATCAACAGGATCTGCTAGTAGTTCAGTTGGCGCTGGGGCCTCTGCGGGTAAGTCCACTTTCGTCCGTCTAGCTACACTAACAGTTGGAGTCATCCTCCTCCTCGTTCTTATCGGCATGTATCCATTGCTTTTATTGTATTCAGGTTTATCTGCTGGGGCTGCTAGTGCAACTGTCACAGGGGTAGTGACAGCCGCTATTGCCGCAACAGTTGCTGGAGCAATAGTTACTACAGTTGCCGTGACATCAGGTAGGTAGAAACTGAAAATAGTACTCTTTTCGGAGCACGGCAAGATTGTGTCATTTGACTCGGACGAATGGATTCGACTAAAATCCAAAACCGAATCAGACTGCAACAATAATTCAACGCACCCCAACGATAGGCGGCTGTTGCACCTGCAGCTCTGATCTGGTATTCACATCCACAGACAAGACGTTGTCTCACTTCATTCTCTCGTATCTTCCTTGCTTCGAACTACAGCTGTTGCGACGTCTGAAAACGCCCCTGGTATCATCTTTACACCTGATGTCAATCAGATCATATCGCGATGTGGGCTTGTTTCTCCAGAGAGCCGCATAGGAATGTTCGGCATGTTGTTTGAAGGATTTTCGAGGCCTTTGAACGGACGAGAATCAGCCTTGTTGGAAGACATCGTGTTCGATGCCTACAACAACCTTACTGTTGGTGAACATGTGGGTCCTGTGGGGAAATGTCTTGATCCACTGTCGCGAGAAATGCAAGTTGTCAAGATTATTAACCAGGCGAATGTCCCTCTAGTGGAGGGATTACAAGGGTCGTCATTCTTGGAGATAGTCTTCGAAACAATGATTATCTGTGACGGTTGTTTGGCATCGCGTCCCTTGTTCAAAACCGAGAAGGGGCAAAAATCTGAAACAGCATTGGACAAAGACAACTACGATTCTCAAAACCCGACAAGACGTTTGCGAGGGACACTGGTAGAACGACAACTTGAAGAAGAGACAAAGCTATTGCTGGATCAACTGTCAGATGATATTTCAACGTTTGATGATGTCAGTGGCGCTGACTTCTTCCACCGGCTGATCCTGAAGGTAATTGTTGCGACGGAGGAACTGAGTGAGATCGAGGAGCTTCCCAAGGGGTTTGTAAAGGTGGCCCAAGCATACGTTAAGGCTACTCCCATAGAAGAAGATGTTTCATTGGGCGTACCTCCCCAGGATAGCGATATGGGTAGTACAGGTGGAAGCAGCGGTAGCGATGGTGACAGTAGTGATGGTGGAAATAGTCTAGGAAACCGAATTGTGGCATCGGAGTATGTACTGTTTGTGGAGATCAAGTATCAAAAGCAAGCACACGGAGGGAAGGCTGCCTTTTCTTTTACATATATGGAGGAAGAAACAGGAGGGGCCGTGACTGAAGTGCTGGTGACAGACCCTACGGATCCCTTGTCAGTTCTGATTCAATCAACTCCATTCCCCACATTTCAGCCATCTCAAGGGCCAACTACAAGTCCTGATGTCAACCCAACAACTGCATTTTCGAGTCAACCGACAGCAATACAGAGTGAAAGCCCGATTCAGAGCCCTTCCGAAGTGCCTAGCTTCATTTCAGTCTCGATTCCATCAACTCCGCCCCCTCCCTCTCCTCCATCTCAAAAAGCAACTACAAGTCCGAATGTGAACCCAACACCGGCATTATCGAGTCAACCGACAGCAATTCGAACTGAAAGCCCAAAAGAAAGCTTAAACGAGAGCCCTTCCAATTTGCCTAATGGACCAAGTGAGACTCCTAGCTCGATTCCCTCATCAATTTGGAGTGAATCTCCATCTGCTGCACAACCTCCAGAGCCTTATCAGATTCCCAATGTCATTCCGAGTGAGAATCCGGGCTCGATCTCTTCAACAAAACCATCAATTATTCCTTCCACGGTTCTTTCACTCTTGCCATCTTTTGTTCCTTCCGTGATGCCGTCGATGATCCCCTCCCCCATCCCAAATACGGTTCCTTCAACGATTCCTTCGATAATCCCGTCAATGAAGCCAACTTCTAAAACGTCTGATAGTCCCTCGGTGAATCCAATCTCGGAACCTTCAAGATCCCCAACATTGGTACCGTCAGCTGCTCCCAGCCGCTCACCAACAACGGTGCCGTCGAGTACATCAACCTCTGCCTCTTCGGCAAACCCCACAAACGCATACGAATGGAGATTTGAGATTTGGCTTCTTCACGATAATAACAATTCTGAGGATACCCAAGATGATGTCACTTTCTCATTCTACTCTGGTGGCAGTCTGAAAGATTCAACCTTCTTCAATGGTGTTACTGGGGCTAACTTGACAACGACAGTTCACACGCAGGAAGACCTGGACGAGGTCATCGTCTCCATCAATGGAGACGATGCGATGTTCATTGACTATGCAGAGCTGCAGAAAGATGGCGTATCTATAAAGCGATGGGGAGGTGACGAAGGTGCCGGGTGGTGCTTGTCAATGGACTCTTCATATTCTTTTGATAGGCAATCTGGGCACTGCGCTGCAAGCAAGATTTTTGCTGTATAAAACAAGATAAGACTTTTCTAAGGGGTGTTTTACGTTTTACAATACTCTCGTTTCGTTTTTAGTACTACATAGCCACCTCATGGAGGTCGCTCATCTACTGTAGTATCCTGATGCAAGCAATGAATCAATCCTCAGGGCCAGGCCAAAACTCAGGCACCATAGCGTCGCACTAGTAGATATGACTAAATCCTGATGCAATGCAAATGTAGATGAATGAGAAATAGTGCGCTAGTTTACCCTATTGACTGACTTGAAGGATCGATGATCGATGTCGATCTATCGACCAAGAGTATTCAGTATATACCGCAACCGCATGACGTGTCAGATACAGCCTGTCTGTCGTACGTCTGTCAGGGTTTACTTACTCTTGGCACAACACTCTCCCCTAATGACTGTAGTCATCATCCCAATGTGCAAGAGGTGTAAACTAGTAGTAGTGTCCCATCAATCGACGTGCATACCGGGAGTGTAGTACCAATCCAAGAGGTTTGCTAAGGTCATCGGCAGGACACAGTGTTCTTCACCACGATGCATGCATCCATGCATGCATGCATGCATGCATGGGGACGGTCAAGGAAGTTTGACTCATTCGACTCAAGAGGGTGCTCCCCAAAAATTCGTTCATGATGGGAAATTTGCAGTGCGTGCTGGCGATCGATTCATTTATTCGTGGTAGTCACTTATCGTGGACTTCTACTAACAAGCGAAAATCTCACTTAACGGAAAAATTTGTCCGACTACATATAAAAGCAACACTGCACAGACGGAAGATGAACGTGACGACACACTCGAAAAGCAAAGAGTAAGATAGAAGTCCTTGTCTTCAAGAGCAAGACGTATGGAGCAAACTAGCACCATTCTCGAACGCGATTTCCCACGTAGTGCATCAACACCTTTGACAAACAACCCAACTTCGTTGGGATTTTTCTCGCCAAGACCGAAGTCAACTTCTTTCAGACGTCTGCCAGATGATCGTTTGGCACAGTTAAGATCACAATCCCAGAGTCCTACTATGGAGAATTCAAAGACGGAAGAGGGAGAACCTTCCGTTGAAGGTCGTGGAAAATTGAGATACGATTCTATTGCTTTGGTTGGACGGCAATGGGAACGAGGGCTCCTGAATTCTTGCTTTTCACGCCTTCTCTCATCCAACAGGGTAACTTCGTCAAATGGTTCTATTAGCAGTTCACGGCACTCGGCCGGCACGCACGGGCTTAAAGCGAGACAAAACTACAAAGAATTGATTTGGATTAAGGGATACTCAGGAGCAGGTGTTTCAACATTAGCCAAGGTAAGAGTGGCAATAGTTCGTTCTCGTATGTATTTCAAATTTAATCAAAATCTAATGATTACCCCAGACCCTCGAGAGAGCAGTTGCGAGCACTCCCCGTGGCTTGCTGATAGAAGGAAAATTTGACAGTAAGAGTTCCGATGAACCATATTCTGGCCTTTTGCTTGCGATTGGACAAATCTTTCAGAAACTAGTTGGTGGCAAAATGTCAATGAGAAGGATCATGGTGCGAAGGCGTTCGGGTGTACCTCTAGCGCCCGATGGGAGCTCGGAAATGGCACCGGAGGAATTTACGAGAGTTCCACCAGCAATGCAAAAAGTAGCTTCTGACATTGCGGATGCACTGCGGGCCGAATTGGGTCCAGAGCTAGATCTACTGACAACTATGATTCCATATTTAGAGAATATTCTTCGACGAGGACGTCAAGACGACAGTGTGAGATATTTGGAGCAGAGTATCAGAAATTCAGGAGCGAGTACCAGAGTCACAGACCAGAAACTCAGAGAATTTGATAGGAGTTTTCGCACCTTGGATGAAAGTAACTTGAGTAGCAATGGCAGTCGCAACGTGGGTAGCAACGACAGTCAAGCAAGCGATGCCACCGGACACGATCACCTGGACGATGGCTTTCAAGCGGGAGAAAAACGACTCAAGTACGCTTTTCGAATATTGATGCGGGTTTTGAGTACCTACTTTCATCCATTGGTTTTGGTCCAAGATGACTTACAGTGGGCTGACGCTGCTAGCTTGGATGTGCTGGATTATTTGATTTCGGACATGAAAAATACAAACCCCATGATGATTGTGGGATGCTATCGCTCGGACGAGGGCCAAGATAAGCGCATTCTCAGAGCCATCCGGAACTTATCAGCTAAGTCTGTGAAACATCAGTTCCATGTGACAACCGTTGATGTTCAAAACTTCTCTGTTCGAGATGTGAATCAAATTGTCTTAAATATGTTACAGGTTGACAATGAGCATGTCACCCAGCCTCTTGCAGAACTTGTGCACAGACGAACCTTTGGCAATCCGCATTTTACGGTGGAGTTCGTAAAAATGTTGGATGATGAAAAGTACATTGAATACAACGAAAGATTGTCGAGGTGGGTTTGGGATTTAAGAATGGTTGAAAAGCTGACGGCGTCGACTGACAACGTGAAAGACTTATTATTACGTCGTATGAAAAAGCTTTCGCCAGATATGCAGAAGCTCTTGCCCTATGCGGCTTGTTGGGGATCCTGTTTTCACGAATCCTCCTTGCAACTTACTGTATCGGAACATGCTGGGATCAATATTGATAGCGATATTATCAAGAGCATGGGGGATCTCCTTGTGTTCTTACAAGAGAACCAATACGTTGAAAAAATCGACGAAGGGACGTACATTTGGGTACACGACCAGGTGCAGGAGGCAGCTTTGTCTTTGATTGATCCATCGACAACCAAAGAGGCCTTTCAGTTTGAGATTGGTTGCATTCTATTCGACGCGCTTGTGAAGATGGATAAAACGTCCGTAGAAGTGTCAATTTTCAACATGGCCGATCTGATCAATCAAGGCAACGTCAAACGAAGACCAGACTTTGCCCAACTCAACTTGCAGGCTGCCGAAAAAGCACGCGACATCAGCGCCTTGCGTAGCGCAGCAAAATACGTGTCCCACGGAATCAAGTTGCTTCCTTCGGAAAAGTGGGAGAATCACTATCAGTTGACCCTTAGATTGTACACTCTGGGAGCAGAGGTGGAGCTTGCCATAGGTCATGTGAAGATCATGCAGAAGTACTATCGAGCGGTCGTATCTCAAGAGAACTGCACCAAACTGGATAAGTTACCGTTGTATATCTCACAGTTCCACAAACTTTCATCGGTTGACTTTCGGTTCCTGGAATGCATTGACTTCGTTTCGGAGGTGTTGAAAGAGTTTGGTTGTGATTTGATATGGAGTCGCTTTACGGTTGGATGGCAGGCAAAATACGAGTTGAGCAAAATGAGAAGGATGATTAAAAGACTTCCAACAGATTTCCATGAAGCAAAGCCTCTTATGACAAAACCAAAGCATAAGGCAATTATGCTGCTACTATCCAAATTGCTGTATGCTTGCTATGCCGAAGATATGCACGAAATTCAAATATTGTGCTCCGCTCGTTTAGTCCAAATGACATTGCAGCACGGAGTTCATGATGTCTCGGGCTTTGGCTTCACTGTCTTGGGAATGCTTGTGAATAAACATCTCAAGGATTGGGAAGAAGCCAGTGCGATTGCAGAGATTGGGTTGCTTTTGCAACAACGACTTCAGCATGGCTATTCTACCGCATCAACGATGTACACCGCTCATAACTTCATTTTACCTTGGACGCAACCCTTTGAATCATCAATTATGCCATTGCACGAAGGATTTGTTGCCGGAATGCGGGCCGGGAATGTTTTGTTTGGAACTGGGTGTCTTATTGCTCAATACGTTTATTTCCCGTACTTTCTGGGAATGAATTTGCAAAGGATCATGTCGAGAATACCTGATTGTATTCATCGACTGAGAGAAATGAAGCAAATTGAATCTGTTGCCTTTTTGAACATGCAGTGGCAGATGTTTAAGAATTTGACAGGGGATTCCGCAGAGTCAACAGTGCTAGAAGGTGACGTTTTCGACCCCAGCATGATGAATCCATTTCATAATGCAGAAACCTACTTTGCAAGGCTACAGCTATTGATCTACTACGGAGATTACGCGAAGGCGGCAAGCCTTTCGACGCAATGGGGTAAGTCTTATCAGAAAACCGAGACGGGGCATCCTTCTTGCATGACGGAGGCATTTCATCGAGGAGTAGCGAATTATGCAATGGCCAGACGAACGAGAAGGAAGAGATTTGAAGAAGAGGCCTTGAAAGCTCGAAGATTAATCGCAAGTTGGTCTGAGAGCGGATGTCCAAATGTGATCCACTTTCATTTGTTACTGAACGCAGAGCAGGCTGCACTGGAGCTTAGGGACCTCAAAGCAGAGGGTCTCTACAAGGAGGCCATTATGATGGCAGAAAGTGCAGGATTGATACACGACGCAGCCTTGTTCTATGAACGCTATGCTGATTTTTTGCGGCAGCCACACGCTACTTCCGCAGACAAGGAATTGACTGCCCAAAGTCTAATTGCTGAAGCAATTGTGTACTATGATGAATGGGGTGCGAAGAGAAAAGTTGCCATACTAAGAAACAGTGCCGAGGCCAGCTACTCGGCATGAATTGTGGGTTGATAATCCTTCTTGGGGTGTGGAAAAGTCAAAACCCCCTGTACCTGTTAAGGACTTGCAACGGTTTTTCATTGCAAATGAAGTGAAATTCGGGGAAACATTACTCCTCCTGCCAGCATGACCGCCAAACCTCTCCATCAGTGCCATGCTCTCTTATCTGGTTATGACAAGAGTAGCGACCGATGCTCTTACATATGTGCCGCATTCCGCATCAAAGTTTCAGCGTCGAAGAAAATATGGTAGTATACACGACGACGTCTCACCAACATGTCTGTGGGAGGGACAACGTTGGCAACAGGCATTATGATCTTGGGCTAAAGAGAAGAGATCAATTTATGCCTTTCATGTTCGAAAACTGTAAAATAGTTTGAAATTTGTTGTTATTATAGTGATACATTCTAGGAAAGGCGACGAATGACAAAACTTCTTGCTAGATGAAACATCTGGATTCTGGATTATCTACTTCGTCGCCCGACGTCAATAGCTCCGCTCCGGTTATAAGGATTCTGCACGAACTTTCTTGTTTGTGTTGGTGAAACCATAATCCTTATTTTATTTTGTCGAGGTGTTGCGCTTGCGAGGCATATGTTCTGTTCCCGATAGGTCAATTATTTCAAGCGGTTGTTTGCAATTGGAGGTATCCTCACGCCTGTCATTTGGTCCATACAACTCTCGGTGAAGAATCGAATGGTGCCTTGCTTAAATCATAAGCCTCCAAAAAGCTCAGCTGACTCCTACTATTCGTCAGTAATGTCAAGACGTGACCCTTGCCTTTTGTTTGGCCATCGTCGACTTCCACACTATCGTTCTCGTCGTCGTTGTCGTTTCTATTGTTGTTGTTGTTGTTGTTGTTGTTGTTGTTGTTGTTGTTGTTGTTGTTGTTGTTGTTGTTGTTGTTGTTGAATTATTTGTATTACGAGCAGCAATATCATTGCCGCTAGTCTTAGCTGACGCTTTTTCCTTGGCTAGTTAGTGGAGGATTTATGATGCAGTCATTGTCATTCATTGTCCTATCTCCATCACCCATCACATCCGCATGCATAAATATTGCGCATTGCATTTTCGCAATCGATTTTTGAAAAAAAGACTTTTCAATACCGCCTTCAAATCTGCAACCAACAATACCATCACCAATGAATGCAATGCAATGGGATGCACAGTTCGAGCAAATGCATGATACTATGAAAGCAGGTGAAAAGGATGTCCAGCTAGAGTAGATCGGACGGGCGTACACTAGCATCATCTACGACGAATTGTGGTCTCCACTATTGGAAAGAAATGATGGGGTAGTAGTAGTACAGAGAAAAGTGTTAGTAATTGCTGTAGTAGTACACTGTGTACTACTAGTACTACTAGAACTGGTACTACTAGAGCATGAGGACAAAACGTTAGTTCTGGTCCGTTGTTAGCTCTTGTCACCACCTTGCTGAAATATATGATACTACACATGTTTTTCTTCTCGTATTTGCTTGTTCTGAAAGAGTACCACTACAGTAGTGCATGCAGTTATACTGGTATATCATACATCAATACTGCGTACCCCATTGCGATGCACCGGTAGATCGACAATGTCATAAAGTGCTGCCGATACCAGGTATTGTTGGCGGCCAGCGACTGACTCTGGTGGTATATCATTCTATAAAAGGATGTCACTTCAACAAGGATGGTCACTTAGGTGCTGGAGATGTCTTGTACTTCAGAAGGATGAGTTCGGCGATGCTTTCCATCAACCCACCTGAACTGAAGAACCCAACATTTAAGACTAGCGATATTCTTGTTCGATTTTATCATATGGAGGTGTCGGTTGGACAGTTGGAAAATAGGGTTCCCGTCACCACATTGTGAAAGTACTGCACATGTACATACACATCTACGTGGGAGTAATTACAGTAAGTCCTTGCGGGAAACAGGGGCACGCTCTCCCTCAGAGATCTTTTGATCCCAATTCGATGATCGGGCGAATGATGCACTGGACTGCATTCTCGTCGCCAAACTCCCAATCAAAACTCCAACAATGGTTCGGCTGACTCTTGCCGGGCTGACTCCCTGTCTATGGAAAATGCGTACGAAACGCGTGGAAACCTACCAGCATTTGATCGGAGTTTCCCCTGCGCTGGCATATATTCAGCGCTGAGGATTATATAAAACCGTCTCTCTAATCTCTGTCGGCTCGAGATCATCAAAAATCGCTCCTCCTCGCTTGGAAATTTGTGTTCATCATTGTTTTGGTGTTTGGTAGTTCATCGAACATCGACTCCTTCTATATCTATCTCAGCTACACTCAAGATCACTATCCATTAGATCGGTAGTCAGCATTATACCCTAGGAGCAAGCAACAAGTCGTTTCGGTAGCATTCACAGAACGTTTCTTGTGATTTACTATTCGATTTCAGCAACAGTTTTACCCGTCCACGAGTTTTTTACTGGGACTATTTTTTCATTTCTTTGCTCAAAAGAAGTGACCGTTGCACCCTAATTTAGTGTGGAAACACAGTGATTAGCGCAACGCCGAGTTTTTGGTGTCCTTTCGTTCAATTTGGAAGGGAGACGCCACACACAAACACGGACAAACCAAAACCACCTTGTTGATTGAACATTCAGTTTCAGTTTAGCATTTGATTGGCACACACACAGTAGAGGATTGGACAAACACCACAACCACTACTACTACTATAACGCCGATTGCTGATTTCAAAACTGAAAGCCACTTCCAGAACCTTCCATGCCAGTAGAAGCTTCGTACGGAAATCCACCTCAGTCAGCTTTACCACATCAAATACCAGACGATTCTCCCTCGCACCAAGGAGGGATGCAAGTCGAAGGACACCACGGTCGCTCCAAATACGCGGCTCATCACTCTGCACAGTATTCACCATCTTCAAAAATGTATGACGGAAGAAGACCACGAGAGGATCCTGATGGAGAGCATAAGTCCCGTTCAAATGGGCGATCTTCCTCTAGAAACTCTGCCTCTCGCCAACGCTACCCTCAGCAACCCAGTGGCAATCACTATCACCCATCGTCACGACAGGGACCAGCAAGTGCCCCACACACATTGACACCAACGAGCCAACATTTCACTCCGCCAGCTGGACCTAATTTTCACATGCGCGCTTCCACACCACCACCTGACACCTTTCCTCCACCTGCGGTAACTACTGAATCGCCAACACCATCGGAACAACGCCGACCAGCTTATCTGCTGCATCGTGATCTAGTTATTGGTAAGGGATCATATGGACAGGTGTGTATTGCCTCGCGGGGCGAAGCGGAAGGACACTCGGGACGATCGGGCAAACGCAAAAAGTTTGCTTGCAAGTGTGTCATGCTGCGAAATGATCCAAAGTACATATCCAAGCTGCAAGAGGAGGTCAACGTGCTTAGAGAGCTCAGAGGACACGACAATGTCATTCGACTTTACGATGTATTTTGCGTCGATAATGAACTTTTCATAATAACGGAACTTGGACGGGGAGGAGACTTGTTCCACTTGCTGACTACTCATCCAAAGCACGGAGTAACCGAAGCCTATGCTGGTAAGTAGTTTGTTTGACTTTGATCATGACGAATCCAAGGCGTATTGAATGAATAAAACACACAACTAACCAACCACATGTTCTTCTTCACTCACAGCCAAAACTGTTGCAGAAATGCTCTCTGCAGTTGCATTCTTGCACTCGAAAAGTATCTGCCATCGCGATCTTAAACTGGAAAACTGGGTATTGGAATCTGGAAAGGATGTGTGGAGTCCACTAAAGCTTATTGATTTTGGTCTTTCAACACACTTTGCACCAGGACAAAGACTAAGTCGAGTAGTGGGATCCTCCTACTATGTTGCTCCAGAAGTACTCAAGAAGTCATACACTGAAGCCTGCGATCTTTGGTCGCTAGGTGTTATTGTGTACATGTTGCTCAGCGGTGCTCCTCCATTCTATGGAAAGAACGACGATGCAATCAAGGCGTCTATTGTTCAAGGAGAGTATACCTTTCCTCACGAACTCTTTCGAGATGTTTCGGACGAGGCAATGGCTTTTGTTTCGACGCTATTGTCGTATAACATTGAGTACAGATACACTGCAGAACAAGCCTTGACACATCCATGGCTTGCTGCCAATTGCGATCCCAGAGGCTTGACCAAGGCCAGGGATATCGCAAGGGGAGTGGGGATTCCCAATGATTCGAGCAGACCAGAGCCAATGCAACTTTAGCAAACTATTTGTTGATTCCAACAAAATGGCAACTGGCAGAGATTAAAAGAAAATGTTATGACTCCAATGACGTGGACTGCTAATAATAACAAGTATCATCATTACGATTTAGGAATATATACGTGTCGAGTTTATTACAAAGTGTAGTTAGCTAGTATAGTATTCTAGTGGTATCATGTTGGTACATTTTGGGTTACAGGAAGCGCGGGCAATACACCTAGCACATGTCTAATAATCGGTACATCGCAACTCGCAAATAACATCACCTGCAGCAGGAGTGTTTGCAAGTTCCTCAGTGACTTTTGTGACATCGTCACGAGTGATGAATCTATCAATGTTGGGTCGTATCCTTCGATTCGATAGCAATTGAAAGAGGTACTGAATGTCTCGCTGTGCGTGGTGCGCCAAGAAGACAATATTGTGAGTTGGGGCAGTAGAATATTTTCAATAGCAGCAGGCGTATCTGTAAACTCACCTTGACGTCACCATTGTGGTTCATCGATAGACAATCAAAGTCAAACAAATAAGCGTTGGTCACCAAAAATAGAGCCACATGGTGGACCATGTTGGAAACGGTCCGAGCCAAAATATTGCGATTGGGTTCATTTTTTCGTGCCACCAATCTCCCAGTCGTGGGCCTTACGGTCGATTGGATACTGCTAAAGTGCAGTGGAAAAGAGAGATCAATAACCAAGTCCATGGATCCTTCTAGTTGCGACAGGATTGCTTCGGGATTTGCTAGTGGCAACACATCTAAATTGACCCTTCCAAAACGACGCCGTTCCAAGGTTGGATCACCTTCTTGCGATACTGGCAGCACTGATACCTTATTTGCTCCTCCCATGAATGCAAGCTTGATCAGTGCTTCTTGCTCTATCACATCTCCACCAATCAGAAGTATGTTCTGTCCTTCTAAAGAAGAAAATGAATGTCTGTTTTGGCGGTCTCTGGATCCGTGATGAAGCATTACAAAGGCAGGTAGATACGTCGAAAGAACGGCACTTGCTTCTCCTGGATCTAGTTTTGATGGCAGTGTAATGAGTGACTCGGACCGAATGGAAATGAATCGAGTGTCCATTGGGTACATTTTCAATGCAGTCACCATCGTTCCCTGTTTGAACTGATGTGATTCGTTTACTTCCCCCACAAAGGCACAGCTTTTCCGCCGTAGCAAATCCATATTCAAATACTCTCGGTATTCGTCTCTGTCCCTACTCCTTTTTCTTGGAAATGCAGTGGCTGTCACTTTTACAAGCGTCTTTTCACGACTTGGCTTGCCGTCATTCGAATCGTCTTCTTCCAAGTTTGTGGTGGCGGTGGTGGTATCACTAAAGAAGGCGCAAAGTAGCAAACTATCCAAAAGATCCGACAGGGTGTACGTCTTTCTCGATTTCACCACCTCGGAATTACGTTCATAGTTTTCTACCAAGTCCAAGACTGCCGTGTTGGAGTAAGCTGTGGAATCGTCGACAGTCAAGTCAGCTGTGGAATCGTCCATTCGATGATCCACCATTTCTAGTAGTTTGTGGTCTTTGGTGAACGACGCCGGACGGAACGCATCGCTTTCCCAAGTCCATTGTTGGGCGCTTGTTGGGATCATAAAGTGGATGTTATTCTTGTGTCAAAGTGTTGGAACGTTCCAAACACATGGTGGGAAGTGCCGAGGAAGCTTTCATGTGCTCTCATCGAAACAAGACTCTGCACGATTCAATAGAATTTTTCTTCCAACCGACGCAATAAAGAGCTAGGGAAGTACCTAAATTTACGCTATTGAAGTACTTCAGTTCTGCTTGACCACTAGACCATTGTCACTTCTACTTCTGACCACTAGCTTGCAGCAAAATATCTCTTAGCCTGCTACGCTCACCGGCAGAAAAAGGATTGTTGTGACCGCAGTGGAGGTTCATGAACGCACCAATCATTCCTTCGCCCAATCCGAGGTGTCGATTCTTGCAGCTTTGTTCCACGACGGATGGCGATGACAAACGAGCCACAATGTATTCCAGCGTCCCCACAATAAATGATAGCTCCTCTTCCACTGTTAGAATAATGATGGACGAGTTAGAAAGAACATGACTTGACCGTAAACGCAGTTCATTTCTGACTACTCACCTAGTCCAAGAGTCTCGTCGCCTGCATTGTCCTCAATGATCTTCTTAATATCGTCCAAGACTTCTGGAATTGGTTTTGGATGTACAACGGAATCTGATTCCTGTTTCTCGAATCCAGGAGGACGGCAATCGAAATCAGATGTCAGCACCTTTCCGAGTTTCGTTGCATTGGATTCGCCAAAAGAGAGTTGTTGGCGATGCTCCATCCCTTCGACAACCGTTTGCCCACCAAAGGTAAGAAGCGAACATAGCCATGAGACGGTGCAGTCGAATCCACCCTTCACCGTCATCCCCAGAGCAGCACCACATAAGCCATCGCAGCAAGCTAGTCCCTTCCAGATGAGAAAGATGGGCACGACGCACTCTGTTGTTCCGTGCTCCACCAAATTTATCATTGACTGCCTCTTTTTTTCTATTGACGCAATCTTTCCCAGCCTCTTGGTACAAGCAGCAAAGTGAAAAGCCTCTTCTAGCGAAATGTGTTTATCAGAAGGCCAAACAGGCGCAGTTGCTCGTGTGAACGCTGATCGGACATATCGAGAATCTTAAGTTGTTATCCAAGAATGGGGGTTAGGGCAATATAACAACCAACATTACTTTCACTCAACAATGCAACTCACGATTCACAGCAACATTCTCCCAGTCTGCCATTCGGTATTGGACTGGAGCATCCATTATCCAACCGACTCCCTTTGTCGTCTCCTTTCCACGGCAGAGTTCTCTCCACCATGCAATACCAGCCTTTAGCGATGACGGATCAGCAATAATGGCATCTGCGGAATCATTTGCAACTACCTTTCGGCAGTCTGCAGCAAGAAAGTCGCCAGCAACATCAGTGGACCAAAATGGTGCGAGCCCGCGAACGGCAAAGGCCGACCAACCACCCACCAATCGTTGTGCCACAGCTTCCAGATTGCAGAAAGTACGATCACAAATGAGTAAGGATAGTTTATCCTTAGTAAAGGGGGTTTGCGAAAGGTGTCTCGCGGTTCCAGATGCCGCAACTCCACCAATACTTTCGCCATGTATGACAAGGGATTCCACCCCACATTCAGAAATCAAATGTGTCCCAAGAGCAAGACCATCAGTCCGCAAGGTTGCAGGGGTAGGCTATCGAAAAAACAAAGCATGTTAGATTCCATGATCACTGCTAGGATAAAAACGAGACGAAAGCAAACGCACCTGGAATCCAAAGAAGGTGCCGTGGATGATTCTCTTGATTCGACCATAGGTTCCTTCAACGTAAGCTTCTTCCCCACCTAGTCTTCCGACGCCGAAATATCCAGACCCAAAACTTCTCCCGAATCCCGCGTAATTGAATAGATAGACGTCATAGCCGGCGCCGGTGTAAAAGTCAGTCCAACAGTTATCATTGACAACGCCTTCCTCTTCCTGCATTACGTTGCCCCCAGCTAGACTCATACCAGTAGCCACTTCAATCAACCCTGCATTTGGATTGCAATACATGACGGCTTGTGGGTTCTTTTGCGAAGGTTGGCAGTGGGTCGTTGCTGGAACGTGAACGACATCAATCATTCCACCGGAAGGCCGTTTGACCCACATCTGTTTTGCTCCCTTGTATCGTGCCAACATACATCCCCGTTGAACATCGAAACCAAATATGGAAGTATGGGGTGGTGGATCTAGCATGGATAGAATGGATGCAGCTCCGGAGGTGATCGAATCCATTACGGACGTATTTTGTTCTTCGAATCTCCGGCGAACGGCATCCACCGACAAATTGGCCTCGTCTCCTTCATTAGGCGAACTAGCATCGCCTTCACCTGACGCTGATGGACCAAGTGACTCGGCAAAGTCTTTCAAATCGTTCGCAACGACCACTAAGGAATTGGCAATCATTCGCACCGAACTAGACGGCATTTGGGTCTTTCCAGAACTCTGTTCCAACATGGACCCAGCTTGCTCTTCAAGTCGGTCCATATCTGAGATGACGCGAGATAGATGTTCTAGAAGCCGCTTTCCATCGGCTCTGGCTTCAAGCTATACAGGAAAATGTGAGATACAAATGATGAAGCTATTGAACTCAACATCGTTTCCAAAACTTACCGTAAGTCCGGACAAGTCACCAATATCACCAGACAGCTTGTTGTTTCCATACTTGGTAGTATTCGACATGGTAGGAGAGGAAGGTTCATCGCTTGAATAGATGTATTGCAAAACTTCCAAGTACACAGCCAACACTCTGTCTCGGTAGGATTTGGCCCGTTTCCACATGGCCGGGATTTCATAGGCCGCGTATGACTGAGATCCCGATTGAGTGTTTCCAGCCGACGCGATTGCCTGGGCTAAATCCATAATGCTGATGGAAGAAGCATTGATCATACGCACTGAATACTTGGAGAATTCCTTCTCAATTTCGGAGGACACTCGGTTGGTCGATCCAGGAAAGGCCAACAATCTGATGATGGACCGGCCCACCATGAAAATGGTTCCCGCTGTCAATGCATAGATTCCCATTTCTCCCACAAGCCTCGAAAATAGGTAAATGGGGAACCATATTCCCAGAAAGGCCAGATAAGCACCGACAAAGGCCATTCCTGTCATCTTGCCACTAGTCAGAATGACTTGAAAAAAGCCAGGAAGGACATCGGCAACAGTTTTTGTTTGTAGCAACTTGTGCGCTATCATTTTCATAACACCTTCTGAAGGCCCTGAGGAGTAATTGGGACCGTCATCATTGGGATTGCCAGTTGTCACTTCCATCATATTGTTATTGGCACTGCTGACACTGGTGTCGTGACTGTCTGACCGCAACAGCGGTGCCGCCAGAAACTCTCCTTCGTCTTCCGATGAACTCACTTTGGAAGATCCAATCCGAGTTTCCTAAGGTGTTGAGTCACCTCGTGGACGCTATTTGGATAAAGATGTCAAAGGAAAGCCCTCCAATACGAGAGCACAAAAGGTATAAGTGGAGTTCGATTGTTTATTTTCGTTTATTTTCATTTTCAATTTGCTGAGGCTTATGCCAATACGACTACTTCGAATCAAATGGGTGCTGGAGAAACGGGAAAAGGGGAAAGGAGATGGTTTTTTTTTAAAGGGTGATGCTAGTACGGTACTCGTACCAAAGCCTTGATCACTCGACGACAATGCGGGGTTTCCAACATTCATTAGATTCCAACATTAGATTCCAACAATTGAGGCCACTTATGATATAGCAAGGAAAGGATACATCTGATGTTGAATGAGATTCATTTTTCCCCGAATCTGAGGCGAACTGATCGGAACAAGGCGCTAACTTTCTGCCTGGCGACGTCATCTTCAACACAAACCCATGCGTCACCATCAGGCCGTAGAAATAACCCTGCACTTTGTTGCATGGCTCGCACAATTTCCTGAGAAATTTGACTCTTTTCTCCTTTCTCAGCTTTCTCATAGATCTTATACTGTTCAGTTACTAAACTTCGAAGCTGTACGTTGCCTGGATGCTTCTGAAAAGGCGTTCCTTTTCCAAAAAGAATATCAAATTTACTTGGAAGATTGATCCTATGTCTCCTCGGCTGTGTCAACCGCTCTGCTGTACGCAAATCCACCAAGTATTGATGGTGGGCTTCCAAATTTGTGATTTTGCAACCATCTGCCACCGGGATGCTTCCTGGTGCGATACCAAATCCTGCCAGACTCGACATTATCTCATCATGTGTTCCTAAGACAAGCATGAAGAATCATCAGAAAACAAAAAGTATAAAACAGCATGTCCTACCCCAAATTGCCTTACCATGGTGGGTTCTCGTTCTAGTCTTGATCTTTGCAGGCATGGCTGATTTCGAAACAGCAAATAGCTCTTGTGCAATCTCACCATACTGGCAAAAATGAATTGATTCAAAGCGAGCTGGAAGTCCATCAGCAGATCTTGTGAAATTGAAATGCTTGACAGTACCTGTATCTCGTTGCGATGGACGTCGAGCGAGGGCGAATACGACACCAACAAAGCCATGAATCTGTGCGTCTTCATTGCGAATGCTAGTCATAGCAAGGTAAAATGCTCGCTGAAGCTGAAAAAAGCGGGACATGAGAATTCGTCATCGAAAGTCAATGGTATACAACACGATTCAACGATTCCTTACCATTGCCTCTGTTGAAAACTGATCATCGAAAAAAATAACAATTATACGCCTTCCTGCACGGTCCTTGGCATCCAGCCACTGTCCTCGTCCACAATACATTGCCTCCATGGCTTCACGATCAAGGTCGTCCTGTACAATTTCCATTACAAGTTTGTTCTCACCAAACAAATCGAGCTTCACTTGAAAATGTCGGGCAATTCGAAGGGCTGCTTTTCTTGCATCAAACGAATCTGCTCTTAGAAAGGCTAAACGAAAGGAAGGATTTTCCACATATTTGGAGTTCATGGACCAAGCAAGATCGTAAGCATGTTTGTCCTGCAATTTTTCTATCTCGTAGTTCAATGAGTCTAGTCCAGCATTGATGGCTTCCTTGGTCTCTATAAGATCGCTTTTCACAGCATGTAAATCCATGTACGCCTTTTCTCTTTCCTCCACTGATAGCTTCATCATTTGATTGGCAATCAAGGAATCAACCACATCGATATTTGTCGCGCTTTCTGGTAACTTATCGATGAGGATTTTTGCAGTGTCTTCCTCATCATCCACAGGTCTCATATTAGGAGGATCGTTGTCCACGGAATGCAATGGCCGGTTCAAAGCTGGCAACTGAGATGACATCATACTGAAAAAATTGTTCTCTTCGATAGTTGCGGCCATACCTGCGCTACGACTCGTTGACGTGCCCTCCCCATTATCAACGAGCGCTCTCTCGTGTAAGTCCTGATTCATCTGATTTTGAAAATTGAATGTAGAGATGTGTTACACCACTGACCCTCATGGGCTGTGTGTTTCGGTTTATTTGCTTCGGGATTACTGCTTGACAGGCCACCCAATTAGGACCAATCTAACGGCATATATGCGCAACCAAACTGCGACGAAGTTGGACCACTTAGACTGGAGGAGAATCGTTATTATCGGTATTTAGGCTGTACCGGTAGTCCTAGGATGGTAAAGCAAACATTATCACAAATACTCCAAAGCATGACAATCTGACTCTTCGAATTCAGCCACCAATGACATCGTGCAAGACATCCAATGCTCGATCGAGACGTTGGGATCCAGTAATGAGCTCTTCTTCAGTGATGCTGAGTGGAGGCGCGCAGTGAATGTGTGGGAATGAATCAAGGCCTTGACAAAGCACTTCACTTCATTTTTCTCCTACTCTGGGGCGAAACGATCGAAATAAGGCGCTTACTTTTTGCCTCGCTACCTTATCTTCAACACAAACCCATGAGTCACCCTCAGGTCGTAGAAACATCCCAGCATTTTGTTGCACGGTATGTACAGTTTCCTGGGCAATTTTATTCTTTTGTCCTCTTTGAACAGCTTTGTCATACATCTTGTACCGATGAGAAACTAGACGACGAAGCTGCACATTGCCTTGATGAATCTGACAAGGGGTTCCTTTACCAAAAAGAACGTCAACATTAAATGGAACACTAATCTTGCGTCTCTTTGGCTGTGTCCGCCGCTCTGCTGTACGCAAATCCACCAATTGTTGATGATAGGCTTCCAAATTTGTGATTTTGCAACCTTCTGCCACTGGGATAGTTCCTGGGACAATACCAAATCCTGTCAGACTCGACATTATCTCATCGTGAGTTCCTGGAACAAGTACATATACAAAGAATCAGGAAACAAAATGAATAAGAATGATATCCTTCCGAAAGTCACCTTACCATGGTGAGTTCTTGTTCTAGTCTTGATGAAAGAACCTAGGGCTGCCTTCGAAACAGCAAATAGCTCTTGTGCAATATGGTCACAATGGCAAAAATGTATTGCTTCAACTCGAGCTGGAAGCCCATCGCCAAACTTCGTGATATTGAAATGCTTTACAACGTCTCGTTGGGCTGATAGACGAGGAGCTAGTGCGTATATGATAGCAACAAAGCCATGAATCTGCGCGTCTTCAGTACGAATGCCAGTCATAGCATTGTAATATGCTCGCTGAAGCTGAAAAAATAGGAGGGACGTGAGACAGAATCCTCAAAAGCCAACACGACTTCAGTTTCCTTACCAAAGCCCTTGTTGAGAACTGATCATCAAAAAAAGTAACTATGACGTGCCTTCCTGCCCGATCCTTCACATCCAGCCATTGTCCTCGTCCACAATACATTGCCTCCATGGCTTCACGATCAAGATCGTCCTGCACAATTTCCATCACCAGTTTGCCCTCACCAAATAAATCGAGCTTGAGTTGAAAAAAAACGGACAAAACGAAGGGCTGCTTTTTTGGCATCAAAGGATTCTGCTCGGAGAAACGCCAAACGAAAGGAGCGATTTTCTACATATTCTGGGTTCATGGACCACGCAAGATTGAATGCATCTTTGTCCTGCAGCCTGTTTATCTCGTCTTTCAATGCATCTAGTCCAGCATCGATGGCTTCCTCAGTCTCTACCGGACCAATTTTCACACCATGTAAATCCATATACGCCTTTTCTCTTTCCTCCACTGACAGCTTCATCATTTGCTGTGCAATCGCGGAATCGACCACATCGATATTTGTAGCGCTTTCTGGCAAATCCTCGATGAGAATATTTGCAGTGTCATCTTGCCCATCATCAACAGATGCTATATCAGGGAGATCGCTGTGGGAAGAATCGCTTTTGGAATCGTAGTCCATTGATAGCATCTGCCGATTCAAAGCTGGCAACTGAGATGGCATCATACCGAGAAAGTCGACATAATCGATATTGGCGGCAATATCTGACATGTTCTCCCTGAGACTCGGTTCAGTTGTGTCCTCCCCAATGTCGACGGGAGCTACCTCATCATCTGAGCCCTCGTTCATCTGAGTTTGGAAAGTGGGATGAATTTGGCAAATGTAGAATATGCTACACTTCTGTCATGACGAGGGCTAATCCCGATATTCTAACAGGCCAATCATAAAAGGTGATCACGGCCTGAGGTGTTTGCATGTGTTTCCTGTTTATCGCTTGATGGGTGTGGTAACTGGCTGCCTGGTACACGTGTAATACTCCAAAATCAGTCGTGAATTGGGGAACAAAATCTGGATCACTTTGACTGTTATTTAAAAAATCGTGCAGTATCCTCTCGTATGAACAAAGTGTTATTATACTTTACAAATTTATTATTATCATTGTATTTTCAATACCGCCGATGAAGCGTTTCCAAAAGGAGAAAGTGTGTACGTTTCTCAATTTTCATCACTGGCAAACACGTTGGCTAGTAGGCAAGCACGTCATACAGCAGTTTCCAGTTGGACTTCCTTCTCAAAGCCAAGGGCATCGTCCAAGACATCCAATGCTCGATCGAGGCGTTGGAATCCGTCAATGAGCTCTTCTTCGGTAATGCTGAGTGGAGGTGCGCAGTGAATGTGTGGGTACCGGTGCAATCCGACCAATCCGTTCTCAATGTAGGCTTGCTTGTACTTGTGGAACGCTTGGTGAGCGGCTTCGTGTTGCAATTTGGGGTTGGCACCATTAGTATCTTGGATATCAAAGCAACCAAACATGCCAATTGCACGGTATTGCTTGATGCTTGGGTGATCATTGGCGAGCTTTTGCATACAGGCTTCAAACAAGGGAGCCATGTTTGCGGATCGTCCAACAATGTTGTTTTCGATCAAATACTTGATATTCTCATAGGCAACGGCCATAGCGACGGGATGCGCTTGATAAGTGGATCCCCAGCCAAGTGGTTTGTCTTCAAAAAAGTCCATAATTTCAGCGTTGCAAGCAGTCATGGACATGGGAATTGCAGCGGAAGAAATTCCCTTGGCAGAAGAGACAATATCGGGCATGACACCTTCGTAGTTTTGGAATCCAAAAAGCTTTCCAGTGCGGCCAAATCCTACCATAACTTCATCGACGTGCATCAGAATACCGTATTGATCGCAAAGAGCGCGGATTCCTTGCATGTAGCCTGGTGGCATGACGAGGCATCCTCCTGCTCCAACAACGGATTCCATGATAATAGAGGCAATATTGTCGGGACCTTCATTAAGAATTTGTTCCTCCAACATGTTCAAAGCGGCTTGGACTGATTCTTCTTCGGTGGCGTTGGGTCCTCCGTGGTTGAAAAAGAGCGGGAAAGGATTAAAGGCCTTGACAAATCCAGGGACTTCATCACTTCCATACCAACGGCGGAAATCACCAGTGGCGGCTCCAGCATTAGCAGTGGCTCCGTGGTAAGACCGGTACCAAGTGATGATCTTTTGTCGTCCAGTGAATCGGCGAGCCATCATAATTCCAGCCTCGTTGGCTTCGGCACCTGAGGATGGGTACACGGCTGCTCGCAAGTCACCTGGTAGAATCTCAGACATGAGCTGATTAAGGCGAGTTCGGACTTCAGTCATACCAATTCCTCCATATACAAAAGGAAGAGTGGCCATTTGTTGAGCAGCTGCATCGACAACTGCCTTGGGTACGTCGTGGCCCAAATTGGCGCAGACGGCCTGAGAAGTCCAATCCAAATATTTGTTTCCTTTGTCATCAAACAGGTAAACTCCTTCTCCATGAGTCATGTTCGGAACAGAATGTCTGGCAGCTCCTGGCACCCAGGTCATCATGAATGGGTTCTCCTGGCGAGAAGCATTCAATTTGTCCGAACCCCAGGTTCCCAGTGGTTGAAAGTGAGCTGGATCGATCTCTGGATTGGCATCTGCGAAATTATTCTTGGCCTGTATTTTGAAAAACGCGGAAACATAAAGTGAGATTTTATTCGAGACGCAAAGCACAATGCTGATAAGCCCGTCGTCACTTCCGTCATCATGACCACTTCATGACCAGATTGTTGATCCATAGGAATACCCATCGCCCAAACGTCACGTTCTTAGCTTCTCTGGCTTCTTTACTGCCTCACAAGAAACTGCGAACAATGCGGACCTCCACACCCAGTCCAATGCTAAAGTGGCCAAGACCATGTAATTACGGCAGTATTGGCGACGAAAATGACCATGGTGGTTGCCCTAAAGACTGGTTGGTGATGTCCCGAAGGATGCTGGAGTAGATTGTACTTTCTTCGGCATCAGCTTGAGCCGAACGATGTGTATTTTGTCGGTCCTATGGGTCGCCATGGAGAATGAATCTGATCAGAATCATCTTCTGTCCAGGTATTGATACTTACACTGATGGATGGTAGAGATCGTCCCCAGCTCTTTGCCCCTCGTGGGGCTTGTCGTCGGAAGGAGGAGGCAGCGTTCTTGGCAATACCACTCATCTTGCAAACGGAATGATTCTTGAAAATTATGAAATACAAAAAGTGAAGGCGGTGGCAAATCAAAAATGTTTTCGTCGCTGCCGCTTTACGTGTCCAAAGTACCAGATAGTACGTAGAAATGGAAGTCCCGTGGGGTTCATTCATCGACAGGACCTCGTAATTTCCGTAAATTTCCGACAAAGTCGAGCGCCAAGTCATTTAGACCTCGTCTCAACTTTCTGAACTTTGGCTCGGCTGGCGTTCGAATTCTTTCTACAATTAACGAAAATGCTTGCTTGCTCATTCTTTCTCCACCAGTCACAGAATTTTGTCAGATGGCGCAAGAATATTCAACCTGTCGACATCTTGGACTGTTACCGTCTGCAAGGTGTCGGCGAATCGTACCGAACTTTTACGAACCGAGGATTTACTTCGATGACAAAGAAAGAATCTTTCTGATTGGTTGACTTTATGTTTCGGCCGTTATTGACAAACTGGCCTGTTCTTTTTGTTCCTTCTTCTGACAGCCTGCAGCTCGAGCTCTTTTCAAAATGGGACCGTGGTACCCCGACCTCTCAAAACGGATTGACATTTTCAATTTGGTCTTGTCAGTGGTTTGGTCTGTGCATCAACCAAAAGAGACTCCTCTTAGATTTTAAAAGGTACAAGTACCGGTACTCGTACCATACCACTTCAACATCCGCCCATATTGATCAATCGTAGTTCATAAAGCTAGCTAGCTTTTGAAGATTTCCATTATAGATTATGTCCTCGAATGAAAGAATCCACTTGATCTTGTGATCATGAGATATCACCATTCATACTAAGCATCCATGATGACCGGCCCACCACGAAGAATATCCACACATCATGCTACTGTATATTCAAGTATATTTTAGTAATACTGATATCATGAGTGGAGAAGAACATAATTTAGCATGCATGAGAAGGCCCATCTTTAAAATATTTTTGATTCAATCAACCCTGCCTACAAGCTAAATCGAACGGTCCTCCCAAATAAGCCAGTCAATAAACTTTAGACAGAGTCACCCTTGACCTCGAGCATTTCCAAAATGAAGATAAGAACCGATCCTCCTGGAATGCGACCTCCAGCTCCACGGTCTCCGTACGCCAATTCAGATGGAATGTAAAGTTCCCACTTGCCACCTTCCTTCATCAATTGCATAGCCTCGGTCCCTACAGAATAGTAATAGTAATAGTAATATAATAAAAATAAGAGTATAAGCAAGACAAGAACCAATACAAAAATCTTCCTGAAACAGTACTGTACACCGCATCCCAGATTTCATTCCCGCCAAAATTAAACAGTGGACACTTACATCCTTTAATGACCTGGTTTGGCGCAAAAGTAGTAGGTTGTCCACGCTTGTAAGATGAATCGAATTCGGTTCCGTCAATCAAGGTTCCGGCGTAGTGACAGGAGCATGGACTGTTGGCAGTAGGAGTCTTTCCGGTTCCCTTGACAAGTTCCTTGTACATGAGTCCCGAGGGCAACTTGACGACGCCTTCTTCCGTCTCCTTCTTGGCGAGGAACGCAAGACCTTCCTTGTTGGTTCCGGCAGCGGCAAAGGCGAGGAGGAGCAAAAAGATAAGGGAGCGAAGAGAAATCATTCTTTTGGATATATGATTGTGATGATGATGAATGACAAGTGGCAATTTAAAAATTGGAATGATGCATGCATGCCATGATGACCAAACTCCCAATGATGCGAGAAAGATTCAACGTGCGCGGTTTTCAGATGCGCGATTGATTCGATGGACCACAACTGTCGTGAATCGTATCGAAGCAACAATCCCAATCCCCACCACGCCTCATCACACCGACCAATCGTCACAATATTATAATCATCATTATCATGGCAGAATTCGATGACATTCTCAAGCCCGTCAATGTGGTATATTGCGGAAAGTGTTCCATGCCTTTAGAGTTCTGTGAATATGGTCCTGATTTTGAGACCCATTGCGTCCCTTGGATGAAAAAGAACCACCCAGACGTCTTGAAGCAAATCCTGAAGGACATCAAAGGCGTGGATGACAGTGTGGAGAAAGAAGGCGAAGCGGAAGGTCCTTCCAAACCCGCTGAACCTTGGACTGCGGAAGAGCGATTGACTGCCTTTTACGAAATGTACCAACCCGACAAGCTAGCGGACATTCCAAATCTGCTCACGAAATATGCCGGGAAGGAAGATAAATTGTTCATCGCCCTCACCAAGAAATACGGACCCGAGCCCGAAGATCCTTACTATGCTGAAAGTGATGAAGAAGGAGATCTGGATGAAGACATGGAGAATCTTAACATTAGTGGCAAGAATAAACGAGGCGCCAAGGCCAAAGTCGCCAAGCAAGTGGAAACAAGAGTTGTTATTCAAAAGACGGTACGCAACAAGAAAAAAGCGACTACCATTATAGTAGGTATGGACACGGTTCCTGGAATTAAGCTGAAGGATGTATCCAAGACATTTTCCAAGCGATTCGCGGGATCCTCCAGTGTTAAGGATGGACCCAAGGGCAAAGAAATTATCATTCAAGGAGACCATATGGAGGACGTCGCGGAAATGATTGTCAGCAAATTCAAGGTTGCCGGATCCAGTGTCTTTTTGGATATGAATGGAGATTTTTTACCTTATAGCTAGATTGATATATAATGATATTTATCCTCCTATCCAACAACCTTGTTGAAAAAAGACTGCATCATGAATAAGATGTGTAGAACTAGATTAGTTTTTAAATTAACTTCCAGTTTCAAATTTCCACGCAACCACGTTTGGCTCATTTGCATCACTTCAGGGCTTGTTATCCCGACAAACGGCATTGCCACCATGGCTCCCAAGAATCGAATATGGACGCTGAACGACTTGAATGGTAGTAGTCAAAGTTTCACGCCTCCAGAAGAATCAAAAGGGCCACAACACCCTTCCGCCAATAAGTCATCTTCGGTCACCAATGCCTACGAGCAAGAAGAACCAGTCAATGATCCTTTGGCTGCGCAGTATTGCCAACCCATCAATTCAAAAGACGGGGTTCCATTATTCCACATTCCCAATCTTCTTTCAGACAAAGTCTGCGAAGATACATTAAAACGCATTCACCAAGAGTTCTTGCCCATTATCCAACGCCGCAAATTCAACGTCAAGAGCATTTCCGAACTATGTTGCTGTGGGGATGGTTTGGATTACAGACCCAAGCGTGGACGCAAGCTACGGAAAATGTCCAATAATGTCTTGGGGTACAACATGACACGATGGCATGGGAGGTCCAAGACACATACCATTCATTTGCGACTGCGGAATCCAAACAATCACACTCGATTGTTTCCTTGGGAGGATGTGGCAGGTACCATGGCGCACGAACTAAGCCATTGTGTCCATGGTCCTCACAATGCGGCTTTTTACAAACTCATGGAAGAAATATTGGAAGGTAAGGAGCTTTGGAACGAGGGATTTTGGCATTTCAAGTGTTATTTATCAATAGCAGTTTAAAATCTCACTCCGACACTTTGCTTGTTCGCTCCAGAGCATGCAACATTGCTGGTCAATCGAATGGGTTTCAATCCCGACTATAGACAACCCACAGGAGGTGGAGCTGCCACCCCAAGTGATGCATTCCAAACCACCAAGGGACAAACCTTGGGTGGCAAGAAGTTGGGCAAAAGTCGCTTGGTGGATGGAAAATCTAGCAACGGTGGTGGTCATCGATTGGGAGGCAGCAAGGTTTCCAATCGAAAAGCCATGCAAGAAGCCATTGTCCGAGCGGCGGAATCTCGAAAACGCCAGATGGATCTCACAAGAAGAATGATGGAAAAAGCCAAGCAACCTTGCGTCATTGAAATCTACGACAGTGATGACGATGAGGAAGGGGCAGATGAGCCGAATCAAGGTGCAAAGATGCCGGTCCGTTCTAATCGGCGCCGAGATCAAGAGCAGCAACAAGAGAGTACAACAAAGAGGCCCAAGGTCGAGTGCATCGACCTCACTTCCCCAGATACAAAACCAAAGGCGGCAGAGACCAAAAATATCAAGCCAATCAAGCCAATTGCCGTCGACAATTGTATCGATCTGACCAACGACGTGGAGGATTCGTCGATGAAAGTCACGGTTCCAAATGCAACAATTGTGACTACATGTACTACGAGCGATGGCTGGGTCTGCGCCCATTGCACCCTACAAAATCGACCTCTGTCGCTGGTTTGTGATGCATGCCTTCAAGAACGCAATGCGCGATAGATGATCACCACGCCAATTAAAAGCAAGCATGATGATCCAGGCTTCTATTATGGCCGATGCTCAATGTACATACCTGTAGCATGCTCTTGGGTCTGAGTTGTATTCCATGCGTGGTATGGGTACAGAGGTGTCGTGAATAAGGCAGTTGTCAGATGGCAAAGCTTTGGGTGGGGGGCACAATGTTGGCATACTGGATTTAAAATAATCTAAGTTTATCTATTATAGAAGCATGTAAATATTAAATAGTGTTGAAGAATCAGAAAACCCGGAGAACCTTGTATCAACGACAGCATCTATACTGCCAGCAGCTTGCTTACTGTGAACGATTTCGAAGGCCGAGGAGACAAGTGGGCACCCTAGTTGTTGAAAATTGCCGCGTCATGCAAATCAACATTGAAAAAAAGCAAAGTGCCAAAATTGAAAACAAATCGTAGAGATTCACCTGCGGCGATAACATCCTGCCATCGCGTAATCCTACTGTTGATCCACAAAGGAAGCAGCAT
The DNA here is from genome assembly GCA_933822405.4 of Cylindrotheca closterium. NCBI lineage: Eukaryota > Bacillariophyta > Bacillariophyceae > Bacillariales > Bacillariaceae > Cylindrotheca > Cylindrotheca closterium. The sequence continues at coordinate 21,600 of CAKOGP040000890.1, read as the reverse complement.
CAACCAAATTCTGATTCCTCGTAGCAGCATCTACCGAACTCTCCATGGCTTCTTTCGAGGACTTTCTCATTTCAATTTGAAAGTTTCTTTCTTCTATCGTTCCAATCGTAATTATACCATAATCGCCACGTATGTATGCATAACCAAAGGCATTCAAAAAGACACTCAGTATCACAACGAACCAAGCCACATTCGTCAGAGCCTCTCCTAATCTGTAAGGCAGCAATAGTCTATCATTGATCCTTTTTGAAGCTCTTGCTTCCATTTCGGCCAACTCGAAAAGAGTAATCGGTTCGGAACGTTTTGTTTCTTGTTTTGTGTCACTTTCACTTGTTTCCTCATCCTCGTTTTCCGCTTTCAGAAAAAGTTCGATCCTTCTGCTGCTGCCCAGCTTAGGTTGCAGCGAAATCAGGCTCCTGGCTGAAAATCTACCACACAGGAGTCCATGGCTATTATTGAGTCCCAAGAGAAGCAAGAGTAAGGAAGGTAGAAGGAAGCAACTCTTCATTTAGTAGTTTTGAAGTATCAGCGCATGCGGGGAGGTTCGTATATCTTTCAGTCGTCTCTCCAGTGTTGAGAACACTGAAGGCACAATGAAGTCGAATGAGTCATCTAATCAGTATGACCCGGACCACATGATTTATGGATCGCGGTTGTGCCTGAAAATTTCCTGTATCATTATCGCGACATTGTAGTCAGCTTGGAATCGGCCGATGGAGTCAATACACAAAGATTCCCATGATATAACGCCTCTGGATGTTCTTGAAGACACTGCAAAGATTGTCAGCGAGAACGAACCAAATATTGCAACGAATATCGATGATGTCGATTCTATGATTGCCACGCAAATGATGGAATTGTCCATGAAAGACAGGGAGAAGGTGTACATGGATGTTCATGGAGTGAGACAAGGTCCTACAGAGACCGAGGAAGCCATCGAAAAAGGCCTAGATTTAATGCACAGGGAAATTGATAAATTGAAAGATAAGCGTGCTTACGATCTTGCTTTGTCCATGAACTCCACATATGTGGAAAATCGCTCCTTCCGGTTAGCATTTCTCCGAGCAGATTCCTTTGATGCTAGAAAAGCAGCCCTTCGAATTATCCGGTTTTTTCAACTCAAGCTCGACTTATTTGGTGAAGATAAGCTAGTATTGGACATTGTTCAAGATGACCTTGACGGCGAAGCCATGCAAGATCTATATTGTGGAAGAAAGCAAGCATTAGATGCCCAAGACCGTACAGGAAGGTGGATAAATTTGGCTGTAGTCGGTACTCGGGTTTCGGCGAGAGCAGTTGTAAGGCAACATTTCCGTGTGGTTTGTGATTCACTGCATTTATTTGTTACATTGTTGTACTCTTACATTGCACTCCTCTTCAGCTTCAGCGATCGTTTTACAATAATATGCAGAATATTCGTAAACACGGAGCGCAGGAGAATGGCTTTATCGGTATCGTTTACGGGCTTGGGGATCAATCTGCTGAAACAAGCCTCCAGTATCCGTGGAATTTGGCCACGATGATCCAAGCCCTGCCAGTTCGAGTTGAAGCAATCCATTTCTGTCACGATAGCGTGATTTACCGTGTTCTATTTGCAGTTATCAAGACTGCTTTAAGTCCTTTTGTGAAGATGAGGTCAAAGACGCATTACGGTAAGGCGAGCTGGAAATATTGGTTGTAGCTTCCTTTTCGTTTCTTAACCGGCATACTTGTCCCAGGAACGCACGATGAAGTAATGTCCAGTCTGGCAGGATTTGGTATTTTACCAGGAACCATCCCAGTCACGAAAGGTGGGGAAATTTCAAACTTGCAAGCATTCCGCGAACGTCTGATGGAAATGCGTGCGGAAGAACGGTGCCAACAGCCGAGAAGACAAAAGGTGCATGTTCCGTTCAAAGTTGACGTCCTTTTTGGCAAAGGAACCCCCTTTCAAACTCATCCAGGCAATATACAGCTCCGAAGTCTAGTGACAGCAAGGTACAAGATATATCAGAAAGCTAAGAAACGAGGACAAAAGAGGCAAATTGCCCAGGAAATTGTGGAGACCATACATCAAAACGCAGGGCTGTTTCTGCGACCTGATGGTGACTTGTGGGTTTGTGTCGACAATGACGGAGCGATACAGAAAGTAAGCGCCTTATTCCGAACAATTCGTGTCAAAAGAGGGGACACGTGAATCGCGTGCATGGTGGTGATCGCTGCGATACCATAACACCCAGCAAAATGTGGCGAAGATGCTAAAATCCGAAGAAGCTCTGTTGCCTCAAGTCAAGAATGAGCTGGCTTATCGTAACACTTGATTCGTACAGTAGACAAAAACGAGAGATCAAGCGGCACGAATGCACCCCTTTCAACTACAGAACACTTTAGTATTAACCAATCAATCCACCAAACGTCTGCCTTTCAGGTGTTCTAGTCAAAGCCACACAACCACGACAGTCGCATCGCAGGGTACCCTGCGCTTTGTTTGCTGCATCCCAAGGAATAGTCTGATGTAGAGCTAGTTCCCATTTTTTCTCTGAGCTTGAACGAGTCCATTCTTGGACGGCGAGTAGTGTTGCTGAATCTAGCCCCGTATTGGCGGGTGATTCAATTACCGTCGTGTAGGCTTCCGTATCGGAGACGATAATTACTTCAGCATTGGAGACTTCCATTCCTTCTGGTCGTGCTCCGTCGGCAAGGCAATCCGTCCATGAGTCAACTCTTCCACCAGCATTCAGAACCTAAGAGCGAGATGGCAAATTAGAGTGTAAGGAAAGCTTTCTATCATTGGTGCGGCAATCCTCCTAAAGCTCTTACTTCTGAAACTTGACTAGATTCTGTTTTGGAGAGAGTGCCATCCATTGCCTCTTTGTTGCCGGTTGTCAAGGCAGCGTAAAAGTCCTGGACCGATTGAGATAGAGCTGCCTCGCCCCCTTCGCTACTGGCTACGGCGATGGGGGCATCCATTAGTTCAAAATCATCCATTGTCGGTCGGAAGTGCTGTCCCAACAGTTGAAGCCACGTAGGGACTTCGTTTGCACCAGATCCTATCGACCTGCCATTTGAATTCAAGCCAAACCATAGAAATGATGGGTTTATTGTGTCTTCTGGAGTCAATTCTTTAAAGTATGAGCGCCAGGCTTTCTCATCATATGCGTCAGCTAGCCAAGGAATAGTTTTATCCATTGAACTTTGTTGTTCAAGGACCCATTCATAGGCCCGAAAGGATGAACCAACAGTTGGAATACAAACGACATACACCGAAGCTTGTTCCAAACGTTTTCCTAGGGTCCAAAGGCCCTTGAGTGCATCCTTTAGCTTTTCATCTTCTCCATACAAGGCAAGGACCCTGGGAGGTATGGATTTGCTCGCCCTCAACTGCTTCAAGACTATTGGTTTAGTGTATCGTTGATCCGAAAGTGCATTGGTCGGCAATCGGATTGGCAAGCCTTCGGTGTTAAGCTCCTTTTCAATGCGATTCAGTTGATTGGATCGTTTTTTACACTCCCTTACAAAAAGACCACCAGAGAGGACAGATACCGCTACGGTAGCAATCCGGCCTGGAAGTGTTAATGGATCGAAATCCAAAGCTTCCGCCAACGTAGGTGATGCTAAGAACAGCAAGCACGAAGCAGCATACAATTGAATCCGGATGGGTTCACTCTGATTAGTAGCATCGTATCGAATTATAGCATCTCCTCGGATGGTCCGCAACGAAAATAGGTCAAAGACAGGCTTGGACACGTCAAATTGATTGAGTTGGTTGAATAATTTTGTGGATGGATGTTGTCGAGTGATCTGGCTCTGAGCTTGTGTAGAGAATGGTTGCTGGACGGGTTGAAATCCAGAAACCGGTCGCAAGGCTCCAATTATTGTTGCGCCGTAGACTGCGCTGGAAAGCTTCATCTTTACCCCTATGCTGTCGTTATGATACTCTTTGTGCTGGTATTGTCGTGGTATTTTCTATTTTGTCATCAAACGAAAATGAAACGTCATCAGCTGTAGTCGACGGAATCGAAAATTAGCCATCGAATATCTACTATCTACCGCCGGTATCTTACAACAGAGTGATACCGTACAGTAGGTACCGGTAGACATGATATCATGAATGATATATTCTAATTTGTTTCTAATGATCTAATGGTCGATAAACCCTAATTTTGATGCGGTCGACATGTTCAAAAGCATCAAAGCACTTTGTGCTGCAATGTGCCATGCAGCCATGGACTGTCATCGCCCTGCGTACTTGCACGACGAAATCAGTCCAAGAGACCATCAATCTCTGCTTCAGTACCTTTTCGAAGAATCTCAAGGTATCTGTCTCCGTACCCTTCATATAGAAGTCCGTATGTATAGTTAATGGGTAAAGATGTTGCAACGCCTTTGGTGGGTTCGATTTGAGTATCCTCATGCCATTCGTTGAATGAATTCACCACCAAGAGACGGTGGGTTTCAACGGTACGACTCGCCAAATTACTGACATCTGCTAGCGGTATCGCACGCTTCAATGATTCCTCCAAGAGCGACCCCTGCCCCATGCCAACAAGCGTGCGAGAAAGTGGGCGGTTCTTGTTTTCCGGCCGAACTCCCAAATCATTGTACCCTGCGCTCACGGATGGAACGTATTGGCAGTTATGCTTTTCTGCTTGTTCTTTCCACATCGCTTGCTCGACTTCATAATAGTTTCGGACTTGAGTTTTGCTCAAAATACCACCCCTTCCTCCATTGACTTGACCCATACTCCCGTACACATCATAATTCGTCACGGCATCCAACTTTTGAAGGGGAACATAGTGAAGGGGATTGGTGTCAAACTCCTTGTTGGAAGCCTTACCAAAGACTTGATCTCCAATCAAGTATACTTCTTTGCCACAGGCATCACGGATGCTTTGTCGCATGAGGTCAATGGCCTCTTCAAAGACCCCTTGTTTTGCCAAGGAACGGGTCAAGTAAACAAAAAGGACAGGACGGGCGCCACTCACAGAATCCTCTAATGTGTAGTAGTTGGGGTGATCAAGGTAGTGTTCACAGAGGTGCTGCATGTCAGTTGCTACCCTTTGTAAGGTATAGTTCTCGCTTTTTCTGATCCTTGCCTGAGTCTCATAAAATATAGCAATCTGATGGTTTTGCAACTTGTCGTGCTGCAGGACGTGAGTTCTGAGGGTGTTGTCGGTACGGCCATCGGGTCTCCACCAACTGGTTATCCAAAGATTGATGTTTGCCTGTCGACTCCATCGCAAATGCATATGGAGGACATGGTCTTCCCTATCGTCGTACTCGCCAAGGTCTGGAAGCTGAGAAGGAGTCAAGTGTTCTCTCAGGTAGCCGTCTCCTCTATGAAAGTCATCGGCATGCCAAGGATAGTAGTAAGCCCCAACGACAAGTTGACCTGGAATGAAGGTATCATTGACAGTTGGACGATAGGTTGTTGTGGGATATAAACTGGGCTCGGCTGATGGTTGTCTAGTTGGTTCGAAGGTGGGTTCTTCGGAAGGCGATGGAGTTGGGTTATGTGTCGGCGATATTGAGGGCACAGCTGATGGTGTTTTAGAGGGTTGCTTTGTGGGTTCTGATGTCATTGTTGGACCAGGAGAAGGTATCTCCGAGAAGATAAAAGCATCTTGGTAGTCACCCCTGTCAAATTTGAGGGCATCCTTTGGAAAAGCGGGCGCCTGTTTGCGATCCATGAACAATTGCAAGCTTCGAAACTCAGATGTATGCCTCGAGCTGCCTTTGATCGGACTGGATGACCTCTTGCTTGATGGAATCTTGTCGTTGGTTCGAAGACCAACCAATTGACTTTCTCTGTCTTCTACTATCGAATTTGAGGAGGCCATATTGGCAACAGTGGGGTTGGCCAAGGACAACAAACACAAAAGCGATGTAGAGACGAATGTGATTAACCACATGACCAAAACTTTCTGTGATGCCGTCACTGTTTTATGATTTGTGTGCCCGGATTTGCATTTGATTCAAAGTTGTGTGTTCATCGTTAATTCCGAACATTCCAACTTTTGAGTTTCAAAAAAAAGTGTCGCCGGCATGCCTTTTTCCACCGATTACAATCTAAATCCGTTACTAAAATATTTGGCTACTTAGACTTTCCTCCCTCGACAGTTGCAAATTCAACACGAACACCACATGGGTCACAGTGCAATACTGTACACCATTCTTTTTGTTCAATCTTTGAAATATCAACAAATGTAAACAGATTTTTCCAATTCAATTCTTTATCTTGCTTTCTTGATCCATCCATCGAGTTGGATAGTCGATCGAAAGGGTCGAATGAATCGAACTGGTCATCCATGCGAAGCAAATCTTTTTATTTACAACTTGAGAAAACTTGTCTACCGTACTGTATCCAGCACCATGATACTCCTTGCCAACGCGATAGGTCTTCTGGTACTTCTCCCACTTGCAGCTATAGCCAAATCGAACATAAAATTGCCTACAATTGCATCCATCAAGGAATCATCATCCAGCCAGCAATGGAAAATGATGTCACCTCCAGATTCCGTAAACCTGAAACCGCGAGTTGTAAACTTCAACATCATGGTAGCTGGACTCAGTGGCTTGGGCAAGACGACTTTTTGCAAGGCTCTTTTAGACTCATGGATGGAATCAGCCGACGAATCATCGACAGAATCAATGAAAAATAAAAAGAAGAACGGAGAGGGAGGTGGCATCAACGCACAAACAATGTCTGTCCGAGAATCATCTCCCTTGGAATGGTATGACGATACGGCCAACACGTTACTGCGGGTGCGCATTATCGATACACCTGGCTTTGGAAACAAGGTGAACCACCACAATTCGGTTCAAGTAATCAGAAAGTATATTCAAAGCTGCCGAAAGAAACAAATGCAACAAGAAATGTCGAGTCAACCATCATTGTCGTTTCGAGACAAGCAGGAGGAACGGTTGGTCCATGTTTGCCTATACTTTCTTAGCCCTGGAAGGTTCTTGGAAATTGATCGTCATTTTCTCAAGATTGTGCAACACGAAGTACCCATTGTCCCCATCATTGCCAAGGCTGACACTTTGACGGACGACGAGATATCCGAATACCGGGCTCTGTTGAAAAAGACCTTGGAAAAAGAACAAATCCAAGTTTATGATTTCGATTCCATAGAAATGGATGGCTGGGAACCAAAAACGTTCGCACCTAACTTCTTTGGCAGAGGAAAAGGAAAGGAAAAGAGCAATGCTACAGGAACAAAATCGTTCCTGGATACCGATCGGTCGGACGCAAGGCTCATTCGAGCGGTTTTGAAAAAGACCACCTTGCAAAATCGAAATTATCGAGGTAGAAAGAAGAGTGAAGCACTAGCAATCATTGCTAGAGATGGAATTTACCCATGGGGCGAAGCAGTATCGCAGGATCCCCATCATTCGGATTTGCGACTGATTCGAGACTTGCTTTTGTCGGAACACACCGAGCGGTTTTTGGAGCAATCGCAAATGCAATATCAACAATATCGGACGAATTCTATTGCTCGGGGGAAGGTTGTGGGTGGGTTAAGACAATCTGCGTTGGTCTTTCTCGTAGCACTGCAACTTGCCACAACTTTCAAGCTGGACCAACGGATGCGAAAAGTGTTTTCACACGCAACAAATCTATTATTATCTCTACGAACTCGTGATTACAAACGAGACAAAGAGATACAACTGCCTATTGAGGTTGAAGCAACTGATGATACTCTAATATTGCTGGAAGAAACACCTAGTGCAGAAGAAAAACCGAGCGTAGAAGAAAGCGAAACCGGTCGAACTCGAGGGATTTTTGGACTGTTTGGGACTCCTTCCTACGACCACAGCGTTGGCCAACCTAGATAATGATTGTAGAACGGCAAAATCCCAGATTGAAAGGTAGCACCTACCGGTATAGGTACTGTAGCGGAACAACAAGCCGTGCTCCTTAGACTTCACTTTGACTTTGTGCCATACTCTTCTTGTACAGTGACAATCTTTTGAAATCTAGAGAACATTGGATATCCAACTAGAAATACCATTGATGACCACATAACAGTAGGTACTGAGCCTAACTGAAGACTCTTCAATGAGTGGCGCAGTGCAATGCTGGCCTCGATTCCATGGGCAACAATCGAAAACCAAAACGAACCAACAACCAAATTGGCAAAGGTGCCAGTCGATCCAAAGATTGCTGATATACCTCCCTCTAAGCGGGGCACATTGGCGAGCCCATCAATGATACCATCGGTTCCCAAAAGCAGTGTCCCGTAACCCAACGAGGCACAGGTGAGGAGAATGACCAATGCCAAAGGATCTGTCAACAACCACAGTGGATTGGGGGTGAGGACGGCATCACGGATTTGTGGCATGCGAGTACTCATTTCCGTGATTGATTGCAGTGGCGGATTGAATTTGTAAACTTCGTCGTTCATTTCGCAAATCTCGCCCGAGCAAGTGACCAGAGAGATCTTGCATTCGTCGTGTGTGATGGACTTGACTCGCAAGGCTGTCACCTTGGAAGAGGCAGGATACTTCAATCCTTTGGCCATGCCAAATACCGTTGCTGGATACTTTTCAGTGATATCCTTTGCGAGCTGCTTTGCATATGCTTCACTATTTCCTGTCATGGTTATTTAATTATGGATGATTGCGATTCGATTGATGATCGATTGTTGGTGCCAATTGCTGCATCAAAAATGAGTGACGTCAACTTTTCAAAAGTTGGCGCGCCTCTTCTGGACAAAACTCAACGGTTGTCACAATCTCGCATGATTCGTTTCTAAATACTCATCTGTTTGTTAGAGGAATCACACGAGAACACGAGAAGCCGATATTGAATATGTGTGATTTTTTGGAGTTGTTTTCACCGAACGGAGCTTTCCAATTTTAGTCTTCCTGCACAAAATACAATCCACGCACCCAAACCCATCCACCAGCATATTGAACGACAATGAGACACAACCATGTTGGATCACCAGTATCCACGGGAAGCATGGATTCCGCGATCGAAAGCGGCAATACCTTGCCCACAAAGGTTGACCAACGCGAGACTCTGGGAGACATCATCCAAAGACGGTTTCACCGTGAATCTTTGTTTGACGGCGACAGTGACGAGGGTAGTGAAGATTTGGACGACGAAGACCACATGATGCCGGGTCTGCTAAATAAAGGAGTTTCGTATACCGTTCAAAATGTTTTGGTACAGGGTTGGGTTTCCAAAAAGGGGACTGGCCAAGATTTGTTTGCCAGTCGAGCATGGAAAACAAGATGGGCTGTCCTTTCGGTAAGCATTTTTATGATCTTTGTTGGCACTGACGAGCTGTTCTGATATGCGGAGGTTAACCATTGCGTATCTCATTCCTATTTATGCACGCTCCTCAGCTAGCAAGAGTTCCAGGCCACGATGTTGACGTGCCAATGCTGGAGATTTACTGGAGCGAATCCGCTCCCACCCCATCTACCGTCATTGTTCTGAGTTCGGCTGTCATTTTGCCTACAGAAGGTCCTGATCCCGTCAAGTGGAACTTTTATAGATTTGAAATTCGTCACGTCAAGAAACCAGTGAACGACTCCTTTCAACAGGTAACTCGCATCTTTAGCTGTCCCAGGGAGGGTCGGGACCGATGGGTCTATGCCATGAACCAAGCCTTGCTCGATTATGAAAAGGCCAAGGCCAGCCGTAAACGAATTGTATCTACCAGTCCACCCAGGACCCTGGCAGCGCCCGCGAATGAGAGCTTTCCTCCTATGAAACCAATAAGGACAAGACTCTCTATTCCAATGTCGCCACCCTTGCCGTCAAAGCCATCGGTACCATTGCCAAGACCACCACTGGCCGGGGTCAATCTTGTGGATTGATGCTCCTTACTTGCTGTGAAATCAATTGATGCCGCATGCACCTATTCAGGGAAATATGTCGGTTTTTCAAGGAAAATATATCGGTTTATAATCTATTTCAAGGGTGGTTATTGCATTCACTTTTCATTAGCTTATTTTGATTACTACATTCATCCTTATGATTGCTGTGTTCCATCAGATGTTTTGAGCGGGCATTCAGAGTCTCCTGGCCAGAATTTGTGCTCCAACTTCTTGTTCAAAAGATATCTACCACCAAACCAACTACCATATAACCCCTTGTTCTCTACCGTCCGAAGGACTGATGCTACTTTGTTGTCTTGACTGTTTTCCTCGCCCGAACATAACGGGAGCGTGTGAACCGTCAGCATGCCGTACAAATTTCCAAAGACGATATCCGTCAGCAATCGATCCCCCACCATACACAATTGCGCTGGATCGTCAATTTGAAAATGCCCCAAAACTTCGTCCAGACCTCCAGGCTTCTTCTCATTGTGACGAATGACTGCAATTCCCAAGGCCTCTTCAATGCGAATGGCATCTTCGTACTCAGGATCATCCAAAGTACCTGCAGAATTGCTCATGATGGCCACATTGGCACTACCGAAGACAGACTTGGCATCTTCCAAGCCTCTAGAAGCATCTGGGTGAATCTCCATTCCATAGGGAGCCGTCAGAGTATTGTCCTTGTCAAAGACCACTGCTCGAACACCGCAACTCTCCTTCAGTGCCGAATAGTTTAGTTGCGACACATTATCTAGCGAAACATGTGGAACCAAGAGTGAAGGTCTTCGAATCACCGAGGCTAGAGTCAAGAGGGCTTTAGTGTTTAACGATTGGACCATGATAGATGAACGAGAGAGGAAGCGTTGACAAACAGTGTGTGGCGTTGAACACGTTACGTTTTACGTTGTTTCAGTTTTTGATCATTTGAGACTATATAAGTCTGCAAAGCGTTTAGTCGTACGAGTCGTCCGTTTGGTCTGCTTGATAGTAAGTATGTCGGAGGTTCTCTTCAAACACACATCGACTACAAAGCAACCGCCACACAGCATTCATACGAGGGCGAGTTGTCTAATACCACCAGCTGTTGATCATATGAAAACATAATCTACACGCAGTCACTTCGACGGCAGTCCAGCCAAAAAACCAGCCATGTGCTTCTTCGTCCTCATCGGTATCAAGACAGAGTGACTCTAACACCTGTTGCTAGATAGCAAGGGACGGTGTTCCCAATCTCAAAGAAGGAATGTGGATCACTTTCAAAGCCTTCAAGCAATCGTGAAAGACCACGTAGGACAACAAGTCTTTGGAAAATGGATGACCGCTGTGAAGAACATTGATAGTGGCAAGAAACAGAACATCGATCTTGGTCGCACGGTAATGTGTTGCACATATATATATATATATATGCGAACTTCCATGATCTGGAAATGACTGCGTGCTAAAGTAAATACAAGGACGAATATTGGAAAACCACCACTGGAATGTGGAATGGGGTCACATGTCTCTTTCCTCACAATTTATCACAGTTCGCAAGAATAAAATCGATTTGTCTCAGTGCGAAACATTCGTTCCTTTTCATCACAATCAAAATTTTATAATACAGTAATTTTGAAAGACAAACAAGAATATTATCAATCATGATGGCGCTCGACAACTACTTTGCAAAATTGAAACTCAACACGGGTGCAAGCCAAATTGTCATCGTCGATGACACAATCCGAACGACCCACGCTCAAAAGAAAGACGAAAACAGAGAATCCGTTCGAGATCAACCTTTGTTGTGCCCACTGCGTCGGCTCAGTAGTCAAACCTACCTGATGGATAACTCCACCGACAATGCTCTATCTGGAAAGTTCGATACAGCTAACTTTGATGAGCCTCTCCATCGTCCCACTCGTCGTCAATCAAGCTCAACGTAAAAGATTTTGGAGAACACGATTATCTCTCACTCCATCGCTCGCTCCATGCGGCTACAAGAAGAATCGCATGGATGGCTCAATCGACTGCTGGTGACGATCATAGAAAAAAAGTATAGAGTACTGTAGAAAACAGATTTTGGAATAAGAGATACATCAGTTTTATTGAAATCAGACTCTTAGGGTTGATATTGAGTGCATCACATGTACGGGACGGAAGGTAGGTGTGATGGCCAATACGGTACCGCATGACAAAAATGATCTCGAGGGATACAACGATTAATCGTGAAAATTCAACAAAAGCACTATTTCTGTCCCCCAAACGCGACCACACACCAAAACTGCAAACCATAAAACCACAAACCATCATGATAACCTCGTCGTGTTTTCAACACGGGTAGCTTCAACATGGTTCAACCCACCATGAAAAGCAGCCACAAAATCAGATCTGATAAGACTTGATCGCAATGAAGAGAATCTACGTTGATTATCCCACAAGCCGTGACATCCTTATGAGGACAAATGGAGTAACACACCGCTACAACCAACGTTACGAGCGCATTCTGGCATCGTGTGTCGAGGAATATAGCAAAGCGGCAGACAAATTCGAGTTCCGTAGTGCACTTTACCTCAAACTTCAGGCTCTCGATCTTCCCATGCGATTCCTTCAATATGACAATACAGCTGAGAAGTACTTCGCTGTGACAGAGACTGGAATGGGGATTACTTTCCACAAGGTGGCGAAGAAGCTGAGCGAGAGAGGGACGACGAAGACGATTTCTGCAATCTATGTGAACGAAGTCACGGCCTCTGACATCCTCTTTTGGGACGACGGATTCGAAAACAAATCACATACCGGCAATCTACTCTTACGTCGAATGCTGGAACCAAAGGTCAAGGCTTACCAAAGCACAGAACACCAATTTGAAATGTGTTCCAAAGTTTTCTGGCAACTGAAGAAAGAAAACTCTTCCACCCGCTTCTTGCGACGGTGTGGTGAGAAACAAAAGTGCTGCCTTTGCAACAAGGAATACTCTGTTTGGAGGATTCAAATTATTCTTGAGGGCATGGCCATTGCGGATTGCCCCCCTGTCAACAACAACAGACATGATAAGCTTTCAAAAGAGGTTTTCACCATGGACAAGGAGATCCCTATGCAACCCCTAGCTACATCCACAGGGCCTTCCGGAGAAAAGGGTATAAAGGTTTCAAAAAGTGCTTGTCGGAGGAAGCGCCGTAAAGTGATGAAGGAACAAATTGAGGCTAGGAACCTGAAGGAACAGACAGGGAAAAATAATAGTATGGCAGCTGCTGAAACTTCAAAAGCTCAGAATGTACTAAAGACGGGATTGCAGAGTGCAGCGCAGAATAAGCGTACCATGCTTTGCAACGAAAATGATTGTCACAACGCGAATCTTCCAAACCCGACCAAATGTCCTTTTCCACGAGCTGCCCTCACTCAAGCTCGAGAAATCGTCAAACTCCTTTCGAAACCGACCAATGATTCATTGACTCCGCCTGATGCAGTTCTGCCAATGAGATGCAACGACTCAGGACAGAAGCATCTTCGCAGTGGTTTGGTGAAGATGGAAATTGACGAGACGAAGAAATCGTTGCAAGCGCGACAAAAGCAAACGGTGGCGCTTTCTGAATCAAGTCCCACTACCGTTATGAAGTCTTTACTTCCAACTGCGAAGCAAATTCAAGCGGTATACGCGAATCCAAAACAATTAGTTTCCCCCCTTCTTCAAGTCATTACTCCTGGGCAACATCCTTTTGCAGATCTAGCCTCTGTGAACAAGGTGCCACGTGGCTTTGAAAAGAATGTGACTATTTCAAAGCCACAACCACAAGTTGCAGTGAAAGAGGAGGACCGAGATGACGTCGTAAGCCAATACAACCATCGGTTTGACGAATTTCGCGAAGTGTCCCCAAGAGTGTACTGCCTTTGACAAAGAACGACATGGAAGGAATGAGTGAGTCGAGCGATGATGCGGTGACTGGAGGATTGTGTGGCAGAGAATGCTACTAAAATCTGGTGGGAAAGCGCGAATTAGAAATATAGGCTACTAGACTGATAACATGATATATAGAGCATACGAGAGTTCACATTTACCTCCTTTAGTGTTACCAAATCTGTGATATCGATTGACTTATCTTTTTTTAGCACTATGTAGCTAGTATTTGCACTAGTCTGTACTCTGCCTATTGTATCTGACGGGACTGGGGCTATCACGAATGAAGTTCGAGCCAAAATTTCAAATTTCCACCTCACAGTGCGACGAGATGCAGCATGCAGTCGCGTGAAAAATGCAACAACATACGGTATACAACAACGGTAATAGAAGGGAGCACCAAACTGCAGTAGCAAACAGCAGCAGCAGCAGAGCTTTTTACCAACCAACTGTGGACCATGATAACCTGGCTTTACGCCCAACATACAAGTAATGACATTCTCTTCTCCGCAAACGGAGATGAAGTGATGTCGAACTGTGGAAATCAACGATTTGCATACACTGTGGATTTTATTATCCAGTCCTACGGTCATGTAGAAAACGCATCTGCATTGAAGTCCAGAATTCTTTGCGCCTTGGAACAATGGCCTGTCAAACGATGTCTGCAATACGATTCTAGTGCCGGAAGGTGGTACCCGTGTAATAAGGCAAGTGTGGACCACTGGGTCTCAACTGTTGTCAAGAGCAGGTTGCATGCTGTCAAGACGTCAAGGGCAGATGGTGCAAAGAAGACACAGAAGGAAGATTCGACTGGGAAAGCAACTCAATGCCGCGCTTTTCCACTACGAATACGTCAACACAACCAGATGGCTTCCGCCGATACTGATGACAACAACAGAGGTATGAAAAAGGCAAAATTGCACCTCAACAGTTTGTCATCACCGGATGATGTATCCACTCCACAGCCAGCACAACCATCGCCTCATCGACAGTGTCATATGAATGCTCCTTCAGTTACTGCAGCTCAAACGAAGCCAAAAGGGCCTGCTGCTGATAAGGAAAACTATATTGAACCAACAGACCATGATATGATATTTACGGATAGTAATAGGAGCAAAATGATTTCTCGCTTGGACAATCAGCGTTTTTCGCGCCTCGCAGCAACATATCTGAAAGAATACCAAGACACAGCTGCTAATCACAAATCGAGAATGTGTTCCCGCATTTTCCACCGGTTGCAACAATCGGACCCTCCTATGCGATTCTTGCAAACCGAAAGTGTGAGTGGAAGGTATTGCCTCTGTCCCGAGGAGTTTGCGATAAGGTGGATTCAATCGTTTTTGGAAACCTTGGCTAGAAGGGCCGACCCTCAAAATAGTCCAAAAGAGAGCACTGCCGTGAATTCCAACAACAGCTTGAACCACCACAAGGCAACTCCAAACCAGACGGACCAACCGTTCATTGGTGGTGGAAATATGGTGACCTCTCAACCACTCCTCAGGCCATCAAAGGTAGGTGGAGGAGCACCGATTTCAACAATTCGAGAAGAAACTTGCATTGGTGCGGGTCGCCCCAATGGCAACTCGATTTTACCAATCGAAATAGACGATGACGACGACGACGACCATAGTCACGAGGGAAATAGCAACAACAACAACCAAAACAACATTCACCAGGGCCTGGGCCTAGACCAATACCAAGATCAAAGCAATTATATTGCACATGAGCACACAGTATACATAGAGGAGGAAGAATATGACGAAGAGAAGGAGTATCAATACATGGAACAATTAAATCGAGCAATGGAACTGGGGTTTCAAGAGGATTGTCCAACAGATGAAGAGTACGACTAGGGATGGGATAGTCAATTATGTAACATAATAAGATTTTTGGGGATTTGTCGTTTTACTGTAGAGTTGGTCTCGTCAACTACAGTATACTCTGTCATGAAGATCATCCATCAATTTTAAAAATTGGAACATGTGATTGAAAGAAGCACTATTTCTGTCCAAACAGAAAACCCAACACGCGACCACACACCAAAAATGCAAACCGCAAAACCACAAACCATCATGAGAATACCTCCTCGTCGTGTTTTCAACACGGGTAGATTCAACATGGTTCAACCCACCAGCCACAAAATCAGATCTGATAAGACTTGATCGCAATGAAGAGAATCTACGTTGATTATCTCACAAGCCATGATATCCTTATGAGGACAAATGGAGTAACTCACCGTCGTCGTAGCGGCAACCAACGATATGAGCGCATCCTGGCATCGTGTGTCGAGGAATATAGCAAAGCGGCAGACAAATTCGGGTTCCGTAGTGCACTTTACCTCAAACTTCAGGCTCTCGATCTTCCCATGCGATTCCTTCAATATGACAATACAGCTGAGAAGTACTACCCTGTGACAGAGACTGGAATGCGGATTGCTTTCCACAAGGTGGCGAAGAAGCTGAGCGAGAGAGGAAGGAAGAAGATGAGTTCTGCAATCTATGTGAACGAAGTCACGGCCTCTGACATCCTCTTTTGGGACGACGGATTCGAAAACAAATCACATACCGGCAATCAACTCCTACGCCGAATGCTGGAACCAAAGGTCAAGGCTTACCAAAGCACAAAACACCAACTGGAAATGTGTTCCAAAGTTCTCTGGCTGTTGAGGAAAGACCATCCTTCCATCCGATTTTTGCGACGCTGTGATGATAATCAAAAGTACTGTCTCTGTAACAAGGAATACTCTGTTTGGAGGATTCAAATTATTCTTGAGGGCATGGCCATTGCGGATCATTGCCCCACAAAAGACCCGGCGAATACGCTTAACATGAGTGGCAACGAAAACGGTCACCATGTAATTCTTCCAAGCCAGATCAAATGCCCTGTACCGCGAGCTGTCCTCACTCGAACACGAGGAGTAGTCAAACTCCTTTCAAAGCCGACCAATGCAACATTGACTCCTCATGCTGCAGTTCTACCAATGAGATATGGTGACTCGGGACAAAATCAACTTTGCAGTGGGGTGGCTAAGTCCGAAATTGACGGGACAGAGAAATTATTGCAAGAGCGACGAAAGAATTCCGCACTTTTGGAAATAATTCCCACTGCCATCATGAAGTCTCTACTTCCAACTCAGAAGCAGATTCAAGCGGTATACTCGAACCCAGAACAGTCGCATTGTTACCTCGGACAGCATCGTTGTGCAGATCTGGGCAGTGTGAACAAGATCCTCCCCCCGCCTGGCTTTGAAACTGTGGCTCTTCCACAGCAGCCAAGAACACAAGTTGCAATGCAAGAGGAAGACCGAGATGACGCCGCAGGCCAATACAACCATCAATTTAAAGAATGTCGGGAGAGTCACGAAGAGTGTAATGCCTTTGGTAAAGAGGATTACATGTACGTGGAAGCCATGAGTCGAACAATGGTGACGGGATTGTGTGGCTGGGAATAATAATCTGGTGGCAAAGAGAGAATTAGAAATAGGCTACTAGACTGGTAACATTATTATGTATAGACCATACCAAAATTTTTCACCTCACAGATGATGCCGCATGCAGTCGCGTGAAAAATGAACGTTATTGGCAACATGCAACAGCAGAAGGGGGCAGCAAACAACAGCACCAGCAATGTCTTCTACCAACCAAGTGTGGACAACAATGGCCATGCAATACAGAAAACCTAAAAGTAATGACATTCTCTTCTCCGCAAACGGAGCTGAAATGATGTCGCATTATGGAAACCAGCAATTTGCATAGCTACACTATCAAGGATAGTCGACTGGCGGCCGCCTACCGCTTGTGTGGGTTGGGGTAATTTCATGACTCACCTATCACGTTCGCCCTTCCATAGATATAGACTTTCTGCACAAAATTATATTAAGCTCCTATGTCACAGTGATCTAGTGGATGAGCAAACAATGTAGACAATGGAGAACTCATCCGTTGTGGTCAATTCGAGGGATGATTGATTGATTCTTGGTGTTGCTTGATTCATCCACTCCAATTCCAGAAAGAAAAAATGCTGGAGGAAACCTCAACATCGCTTTCATCTAGGTCAGTAAACAAGAAACAGTAACTAATACCGAAAGAACCACTGAAGTGATAGCTACTCGTACAGTGTACAAAGGATACAATCAAGGGTATAATGACACAATCAAGAGTATAAAGCACTGCATTAGTCGCAATTGCGTTGTCTTCGGTCGACGGAGTGACAGCATGCGAACAAATGAACATAAAAATGAAAAATATATTTCCCCACACCGCATACAGTTTCATGACAACAGTTGACGCGACTGTTCCGCGTTTGCGTGATATACTGTACAATGGATACTGCAGTCAACGCTGGTCATAGCATTGACCGAATCCTTTGAAAAAATGCTTGAAACAACTTGACGTTGCCACAATCTTTTGGTTGTTGAATCTTTTTGCATCGAACAATCTTCTCCTCTTCCTTCATCACCATGTCTGCAACCGTTGAAAGTAGAGGGGCTACTGCTCCTCCTGTCCCGACAGTGTGCTCCTTCCGCAAGATTCTTTCCCTTCTCGGTAAGTTTGCAACGGAATCTTGAATCAGCAAGCATAGGACTACTTCAGTCGCTCATATATTTACTCACTTGCATTTTCAATTTCGTCGTCATTCTTTCGTTCACACATTAGTATTTGGGGGCATTTGCACTGCCGTGGGCATTGTCGCTGGTACTTCTGCCGGAAAGGATGAGGATACTCTCAAAGTTGCTGCGGCTTCTGTTCCTGCTGGCACCTCCGCGCCATCGGACAGCATTCCAACTGCTACTGTGTCAGCTGCCGGTCGCCCCTTTCAGACTATGTCTAATCCGGACGAGGGCCCTCCTGAGGACGAGAGCAATCGCCCTTTTGCCTTTCCTGGAAAGAAGAATGGTTACCGTGTCGTGCTTGACGACTTTGACAAGGGAAAGGACCGTCTCACTTTTCCCATGTCCAACGGCAAGAAAGTTGGCTTCAACAAGATTCGAACCGACAAGGGAAATCTTTGGAAGGGAGTCGCGCCAAATGGCAAGAGTACCGCGACATTCATTGAAAAGGCTGTTGGAGATGAGACTTTCCAAGTCGGATCTCTTGTTATCCTCGACAATAAAGAATGGACAATTTGTCAATTGCGCCCAGGTGATGAAACTGGGAAAACTGAGATGGATTGCATTCCGGGTGCAGACTTTCCAGAAGAGCAAGAGTCAGTCGAGATTGACCTGGCCGAGAGCGAAGCATTCAGCTTATCTTTCACCGACGACGACGATGATGACCGTCGCTCTCTTCAATCTCTGGCTACTATCGACATGATGGTCCCTTGGACTCTGGAGGCCGAGTGTGCGGCTTCTGGTTTGGCTTACCCATGTACTTTTTCCGCCAGAACCGAAGCGACCATTCGTGGAATCATCGAACTTGCCATCGAGGAGACAAACACCATGTACCAAAACTCTGGTGTCAACGCTCAGCTGCGACTGGTATATACATATCGTGTCAGTAGTTACATCGAAGAAACTACTGACCCCTTTCGTGCAGCTTTGTATCAATTGAGGACTATGGACGACGGCATTATGGATGAAGTCCATTATTTGCGAGCACAGTATGGCGCTGATATGGTTGCACTGATTGTTGGAAGCTCTGACTATTGTGGCATGGCGTTTGTTGGTCCAAGTCGTAAGTTGTAAATCTTGACTGTGTTTGCGGTCTGGTTCATTGTTGAGCTAATGGTTTTTGTTTCACGTTCAGCTTCGTGGATGTTCTCGGTGACATCATATCGCTGTGCAACTGGCTACTATACGTTTGCGCATGAAGTCAATCACAATATGGTAAGTTATCCCCTGCTTGACCGGTTGTAAGTATTATCTATTGCTCACGATTTCATGTTTGATGATATTCTATTTCAGGGTTGCTACCACGACCGTGGAACCCAAAATGAATGTGATTCATCTGGAAAAATTCAGTATGGATGGCGAGACCCTGGAGGCAACTTTCGGGATGTCATGGGCTACCGATGCAAAACCGGTCAGTGTGATAACAACCGCGGCGGTACATGCCCAAGAGTCCAAATGATTTCCAATGACTATGGATTCCTGTATGACGGAGAACCAATTGGGGACGCCCGAAACACCTGTGCGAGACATCTCAACGGCGTTGTAGGTGGTGTGTCACAATACTTTCCCACTGGTGGAAGTCCGGTGCCGAGCCCAACCAATCCTCCAAAACCAAAGCTGACTTCTGCTCCGACCAAGAATCCTACTCCCAGACCGACATCAAGTCCCAGTTCTCGTCCAACAGAAGCCCCGACTCCACGACCCACACCAGGTCAAACCTCAACCAATCCTCCAAAACCAATGCCACCTACAGCTCGGCCTACACTTCCACCCACTTCACGTCCGACGCCTGGGCCTACTTTGCCGCCTACGGCTCAACCTACACCTCGACCCACTGCAAATCCCACGCCTCGCCCAACACCAGCGCCAACTCGACCACCCACTCCTGGACCGACTCGTTGGCCCACTCGACCACCCACTCCTGGACCGACTCGTTGGCCCACTCAACCACCAACACCTGCACCTACTCCCTTACCGACGGCCCAACCTACTCCAGCGCCAACCCCCGGGCCTACTTTGCAACCCACACCTGGGCCTACACCTCGACCAACTGCCAATCCCACGCCTCTACCAACACCAGTGCCAACTCGAACTCCTACTCCTGGACCGACTCGTTGGCCCACTCCTGCACCTACTCCCTTACCGACGGCCCAACCTACTCCTGCGCCAACCCCCGGGCCTACTTTGCAACCCACACCTGGGCCTACACCTCAACCCACACCGCCATCAACAAAGCCATGTTTTCAAAGCAACTTTGAGCTTAAGAATACAGTTGATGATTGGTTTCAGTCTTCTGAATTGAAGGCATTAGTCGAGGCCCAGTATGGGCAAATCGGAGATTGGTGTTTCAGTTCAGGTGTCACTAGTATGAGAGAACTTTTCCGTGCTCGTACTACTTTCAATGAGGATATTGGAAACTGGGATGTATCTTTTGTCAAAGATATGCAGTGGATGTTTTTCGCTGCATCGTCCTTCAATCAGGACTTGTCGTTGTGGGACGTCTCCTCTGTCACAACGATGCATCGGATGTTTACCAACGCAGGTTCCTTGGACCAAGATTTGTCCTCTTGGGATGTTTCTTCCGTCACCGACATGAGCATGATGTTCTGCAACGCAATTTCCTTCAATCATTCTTTGTCGTCATGGGACTTTTCTTCTGTGACCAAAATGTGGGAAATGTTCTATGGTGCAACATCATTCAACCAAGACTTGTCCTCTTGGGATGTCTCTTCTGTGACCAATATGGGGGGAATGTTCCGCCGTGCGTCATCGTTCAACCAAGACCTTTCATCATGGAACGTGTCCTCCGTCATTAATATGGGATGGATGTTTGGCGAGGCATCACTGTTCAATGGAGACATATCATCATGGAAGGTTTCTTCCGTTATTTCCACGGCAAACATGTTCTACAAGGCGGTATCCTTCAACGGAGACTTGTCGTTGTGGGACGTTTCCTCAGTCCAGAACATGGCAGTAATGTTTGATGGCGCATCAGCGTTCAATGGAGACATATCACTATGGAATGTTTCTTCTGTGACCGGTATGGGGGGAATGTTCAGCGAAGCAACATCATTCAACGGAGACTTGTCATTGTGGAACGTCTCGTCTCTCTCCAACATGAATTCAATGTTCAGGAGGGCAATTTCTTTTAATGGAGACATATCAACATGGGATGTGTCTTCCGCCACAAGAATGTCGGGTGTGTTCTATGGAGCTTCAGCCTTTAATCAAGATTTGTCGTCATGGGATGTTTCCTCTGCTACAAGGATTGATTTAATATTCTACGGGGCTTCTTCCTTCAATC
>CAKOGP040000879.1:0-30424 GCA_933822405.4 Cylindrotheca closterium | reverse complement strand
TGCCTCCTGATATGCCAGAAGCCCTTGGACGAGCGGTAAAGATTGTGATGTTTGTTGATGCCTCACATGCTTCCAATCTTGTTACACGTCAATCCAGAACAGGTGTTCTTATCCTCTTAAATCATGCACCGATCGTTTGGTATTCGAAGAAGCAGAATGCTGTCGAAACAAGTTCTTTTGGAAGTGAATTTGCTGCATTGAAGACTGGTGTTGAACTGGTTGAAGGTCTAGTATACAAATTGCAAATGATGGGCGTACCAATTGATGGCCATTGCCATACTCTTGTTGATAACAACTCTGTTGTGATGAACGCAAGTCGCCCGGAATCTGTCTTGAAGAAGAAAAGCAATTCTGTTGCTTATCACTATGTTCGTTCAAAATGTGCAAGCGATCTTATTCGAGTTGCTTGGGAAGGAACCAAAACAAATCTTGCCGATATGTTAACAAAGATTCATACTGGTAGAGAACGTGCTCGTCTGGTGGAACTTATTATGTATGAAGAAGACAAAATTCCGAGAGTGGTACAATCTGCGATCAAAGCTCTAAATGTGCTTTTTGGTCTGCCTCCACACTAAAGCCGATGAATCGCCTTTGCTTTCAGTGGGCATGGTCATCCTTGGACTGTGTCGGCTTGGGCGTCCTCCACGAGAGGTACACTGCATTTTATGTTATTGTTACAATGTTTCTTGATTCCTGTATCAAGTCAACATTGAGGGGACCATTATTTTGGGAAGTACGTGGTCTGTCCTCCGTACGTGTAGTTTTGTAGTCTGAAAGAATCTGGTAGTCACAAGTTATATTTCGTCCAGTAATTGATCTGTTTTGGCTGACTAGCAGCGCATTTTAACGGTTCTATCTATTGTTGATGAAAAAATCGCAAAAACATCAATTTCAATTTTACATATTATGGTCGTGAATTGCGGTGATCGATATACCGTTATATATAGCGGTCATATCTATAAGCCCCTCTTATTTTTTATCCATCTGTACCCATTTGTCCAAATGAAAAGCCTAACACAGCAACAACAACATGGAAGATGAAGATGCGGTCGATGTGGATGAAAATATTCAGCCATTGTCGACTGCATTCGTCGCTGTTCTCTATGGCAAGGCTCTTATCAATTTAGTGGCTTCGTTTGTCTGCTTCTTCTTCATCGCCGCCATGCTTTCCAAGCCAACCATTCGCAACAATTCCTACAATCTTTACGTGGTCTTTATGATTTTCCCAGACGGCATCAATACCTTATTCAGAGTGCTGACAAACATGTTCCTCGGTTTGAACCGCGGAGTTCATTGGTATCCGCCAGGCTTTTACTATCTTGATTTGTTCTTCTGGATGTTCTACTACACATGCAACTTCTACCTCAACGTCTTTGTGACTTTTGAGATCAACAAACTCGTGGAACATTGTCATCGCGGGAGACGGATACCAGTTCTGAAGCTTCAGAGAACTCGCAGGCAAATCGCCGGGGTCTATTTTTTCTCAGCATGCATTGCCTCTTTGATGGTGCTGCCTGTTCCATTTGCCCTCTATCATATTACAGATGATCGAAGAGGGAAAGGTAAAAGTGGTAGCGGGCCAAATGGATGGTACAGCTTTGATGTCGCCACCTATATTTTTCTCCTCATAATGGCAGTTCCTGTGTCCTTTGTTTTCCTCGTAGCAGTACGAATGTGGATTAAGAAGCTGCTTCCGAAGAGGGGACGACTGCGGGTGCTGACTTTGTTCTTCTTGAGGGTCATCATTCTCTTTTCAGTCTTCTATATTCCAGTCATATTATTGACATCCAAGCGAAATAATATGGAAGATGAGTATTCCGGTGGAGCCCTTGCATTGGACACCGTATTGGGAGTCTTGGCAGCTTTTCAGGCTCTTACAACCTTGTACATGATCTGGCTCAAGTATGACATCCGAGTTGCCGTCAAAGAAACCTGGAACAAAACCTTTGGCCGTTTATGTTGCCGTTGTACCTCTGTTGACCGGAGTGGTGCAGGCGAGGTACATATTAGTGGAATGTTCCAGGCAAAGAAAAAATCGCGTGATCAACCGCAACATCCTGTTTCGCCTCTGCCCCAGAAAAAATCGTCGCTCATTCAGAAAATCAAAGATGCATGTTCTGTAGATGATGATTTTGGAATGCCATTCCAAGAGTCAGATGCAGAAGGAGGAGAGCAGAATGATGCGCAAGATGATTCGCCTAAACGTTCATGTTCCGAAGATGAGAATTGTAGTTTGCCTTTGCAAGAGGAGAAGGGTGGGTCGTCCATCGTCGAGCAGATCCAAAGTGCATGGTCTGAAGATGATCATGACCATGACATTTCACAACGCCAAGAAGGTACCTTATCAGAACTGCCCTCAGGCGATCTTGAGAAGCAACCAGAGATAAAGGAACTTGAAGAGAAGACCGAGACCAGCACGACCAATCGAATAAGGTCACCGGAAAGCTTGCATGGTGAAGTACAATCAGAATATTCTGTATGAGCGTGGAGGTCCTAAAACAAAAAATCAGCGACTTTTTAAAATCGTCTCGAAACGGATGGGTGATGACGGTGAACGAGATGGCAGTAAGGATGTTGACAACCAGTTATCCTCCAAATTTCGCTGATTCCACAAGCTCAATGATATCTTGTACGAATAAGGCAACTGGTGTTTTGGCTTATTCCTACGAAAGAGAGACATATTCAATATTCTTGCGATGGCAGGTTTATATATCTTGTGGGAAAATAACTATGAAAATACGGGGAGACAAAAACACTTATTTGGCGGTCCAAAAGGAGAAGAGTACCGTACCATCTCCGTCCAAGACCTTGGTCGCAGCACAATGCTGGCACAATGCTGATGACTACTACTGGCGCCGAGGACTGCTGCCTGAATAAACAAAGCAATCATTCTTCAATCAGAATCTGTTCATGGCTCCTTCTGTAGAGCCAACTTTTGGAGCTGCTTAAAAGTTATATGAATACAAGTTGAAAGTCGATATATACTGCAGTGTTCTAATACACATTGTGGATGAGAGTAGAAGCGTAGCAATATACACGTGCATCATATACCACGTGCATGGTACCCTGGTACTTTATCAGTCCTTATGAAATTGTTCCCCCAGTCTCCGGATCTCCCGTGCTTCGCCAATTTTGTTTCAGAAAAATTGGCATCATCATCATCATCGATAATATATACATCCTATTCTACTCTCCCACCGCACCCTATACTTCTCGTTTTCCCTCGTGCCCATCCCTGATAATACTGCAGACGTTACTGATATAGCGGACACATGATGTCTCGTCGAATAACTTCCAAAGAAAGTTCCAGCAGAGGCCAGGCTCATGTCGAAACGATCAGAAGGAGCGCTTCGAAGGAAAAGAAAGTGCACGGTCAGCACTCGCTATTTGGAGGGAGCGCTACGAGAAAATTGCTTGTGGCTAGATACTATCTCGAACGAAAATCAAGGTCATTGCTATTGATTGCCCTATGTCTGGCAGTTCTTGTTCTACTAATGACAGGAAAGACATTGGATGAGGCAGCAACCATCCCATTCTCGTCGTTTTTACTGTTACGGAATAAGGAACCATCTGTCATCCAACGAATAGACTTCACCTTTCACAAGCCTCGCACTCTTGAAATAAGCTCTGACTTACTTGACACCATCAACAATATCACATCTTTACGGGACCCCATCCTTGGGTATAATACCAACGATACCATTGAAGTTTCTCCCGCTCATGAAAAATTCAAAGAACATTTGGAGAATAGTAAGAGGTACAACCGATGGCAAAGAGATCCAATAAGGACGGAAGAGTGTGAACCGATGCACCCGTGGCAAGAAACATTATTTCCTTCCTGTTTGGATTTCCATGCCATGGACCTCCAAAAAGATCTCCGTGCAATAACCGATGGAGGGTACAATAGTGTCTTCAGAATCACGGATATTGATGGATCCCATCACATTATGAAGATTCTCAAGTATGGTGACACAAAGCATACCGATCGCAACTTTGACCGGGTACGCCGTGATTCCCTCGTCATGGAACGGGCAACTGGTTCGCCCTATGTCATGGATATTTACGGTTATTGTGGCTTTTCACAAGTAGTGCCAGTTGGTCGTCATGGTGATCTAAATGGCATTCTGAGAGGCTACTACGATCAACTCTCGCAAGGCCAAAAGCTGGAAATTGCCACCCAAGTTGCACAGGCTCTGGCGGACGTTCACGATTTAGACGGAGATGGGATTTCGAGCATGAGTCATGGAGACTTTGCTTCCAAGCAGTACATTTTGATTGATGGGAGATTCAAGCTGAATGACTTTAATCGAGGGCGATTCATCCGGTGGAATCCTACACTGAACGAGCCTTGCCCGTATACCATCGAAAAGAATGGTGATAAGGTGAGATTTATTGAACTATTGAACATGCATGATGGGATGATGATAACTGTACCGGTATACCTCATCTTAAAAGATTTTTCCGTTTTAGTTTCGAGCTCCAGAAGAATACAAACACGTCCCACAGACGGCGGCCATTGACGTTTGGGCGCTTGGCAGCGTCTTTGTGCAGATTGTGACAGGCCATGGGATTTGGAATAACTACGATTCAGAAGAAGCCCAGCACTACATTGTCGAAGGGATTCGATATCCAATGGACAGATCGTCAACGGATCCCATTGATCAGGTACTGTACAAGGCCATTGACATGTGTCAAGTCTACGAAGCAAAGGATCGACCCAAGGCAGGCGAAGTATTGGAATACCTGAAAGCAGAAGCCAAGCGGCTGGATGTAGAATGGGATAAGCCATTTGGGGAATAATCCACGAGCAATCAAATGGATTGTCACACAACATCGCTAAGCAAATGAAATCCTGTACCAAGTAAACCGTATGAGTAGTGTATTTGTTTCTTTTTTAAAAGTGTCAACTAGGATTAGCGCGTCACTAAATATACCAAGAAAATTTCACCCTCCACATATTCATCCATGCATTTGTAGGCAGAATATCTCATTCTTATCATATGATATGCTTTCAAGCTTTTGTAACGACGAAATTGGGGTAAGCTGAAAGCAAGAAAATGAGATGATTCTAAAACCCACTCTTCAACCATCAAACGTCCATCTCTGGAATTGTCTGCGGTATCCTTCACAAGTGCATGAGATGAGAGTAGAAAAGAAATCATCCAAGTCCTCCAGTAATGCAAATCCGTATTGTATTGTATTGCCTTCAGTCTTTCCCGACTAAAGTTCAGGTGAGTCGAAAACTCCTGCTGAGAGCAGGTGTTTCAGGATACGCATTCTACGGTATGCCCATAGACGCAAGGTGTCTTTCATTGGTTTTTCCAACATTTCTTCGACACGTTGGAGCTGGGCCTTAAGGTCGGCTTTATCCTTCTCCTTGTACTTCTCCAAGTACTTTAGTTCTTGCTCATTGCAATTGGTACCATCCAGGCCACACAGCACAGTGTCGCCATAGGATTCGACATAGTCAATCATACGCATGCGATCTCCAAGTTCAGTACACATGGCCTCTTGTGTGACCTTGGTGTACGCTCCTCCATCAGGTCCAGTTTCTTCATTGTAATAACGAATGGTAGGCCATCCACCTTGTCCCGGCATATGAGGAGCACCTCGGAACATGGGAGCATTCGCAAGGTTAACATCGCCAAATGCCACCTTTTCGTTATCTGCAAACAAGCGCGTCACGTCGTTCCACCCCGGCGCCTGTTTTCGTCATCAGCCTCATCCTTCGGACGCGATGAAGCGAACAAAGGTAGTCTTGCCAGCAGGAATACTGCTAGTCATATGGCTACTAAAATCATCTAGATTGCTGAACTTTTCCACAATGTCAAAGTGACCAGGGGAATAAAACTCTATTGGATGAATATGGAAGGATGAAAAGTGATGAGTGAGTATGGACGTGAGCGTGTGTCGATCGATTGTCTATACCTTATTGAGACCTCTTCAACTGGTACAGTACTGTAATTCTCAGCTGAACACATTCAAGATTCAAGAGACGCAAAACAAGACACGATACAAGACGCGGCTCTTCATCTTTGATTCATAACATACCTTGTCCACTAACATGGTCGAAGGAACCAGCCAAAAGGGCGGCAAGCCCAAGCACCTTCTGCCACACCATTGTTGGTTTTTTGTGTGACTTTCCGCGCTGTATATTTTGCGAAGCGAAATTTCGAAAGTAAGCGATTTTCGGAGGTTCTCGACCGACCGTTATTCTCCGTTGCGACATCTCTTCGCCAATCAGAAACTCGTCGTCAGAAGATATATGGAGGATTGGAGCATCGAGCATTTCAATGCGAATTTCAAACTCCATCATGATAGTTAGGACGTACCATAGTACCTTCCTACATCGTGAGGACTACTTGATCTACCGGTAGATGTTGGGTTCAGTCTTGACTGATATAGCCTTTTTCACTATTAAAGTACACATTAAATGATTTTAAATTTCTGGCAAGTGCCTAAACCAAAGTATGCTCTAACTCATCATCATTTGACTCCTCTTTCGCTTGTTCTTCTTCTGTTTCAGTGACAACTTCTTCCTCTGCTGACTCATCATCGTCTTTGGATTCACCGGCCTTAATTGCCCAGAAAGAAAACAGGCCACTCTTTTGTGCAGGTGGGTCAGCCGAAGGAGCTTCCGCTGGGCTTTCACTCTCGTCCTCGTCCTCATTTAGGCTTGCAACGGGTGCAATTGTTCGCTTGTTGCCATTGTTCTCCCACATTGAAAACAAATCTTTTGTGGCCACTTGAGGTTCCTCTTGTGGAGGGTCAAGTGGTCTTGAAGATTCTGATCGAAGCTGTACTGGTACCGTGCTAAGACCCAAGAGATCTCCACTCTCGACTGTTTGTTCATCGTAGGATGACTGAGACTCTTCTTCTTCATCCTCATCTTCAATAATTTCTTCTTCCACAGTTTCGTCATCATCGGACTCGTTGTTTCGAAGGTTTCCTAGAAGACGCTCAAATCTACCGAGATTGCTCTCTTTCGGCTCTTGTGGCTCGTCTGTGAACTCTTCTTCGATGGTCTCGTCGTCGACTTCTTCGTCGATACTCTCGCCTTCATCCTCGACGATTTGTTCGGTATATTCGTCCGAACCTTCCGAGACGGATTTTTCTTCTTCATCCTCTTCTTCTACTACCTCATCCTTGTATCCAATAAAGATGGGGGCCTCGTAGGATCCTGCTGGCTCCAGCTGGGGGTCTTGAGGATCTTCCAAGAAGGAAATTTGTGGAAGGTTATTCGAATCGGAATACTGTTTGCGGACAGCGTCCACGTGGCGAAGAGATTCTTCATCGTTGTAGGACATCCCATTGATGCCACTTCGCGACTCGACAACATGCAACTGCAGTGGATCATCATGAAGGAGGAATCGAGACTCGCGATGCTTCTTGAAAGCATATGAAATGACAATGGCGAGCGAGAGGAAAGCGGTGATACCAAGCAACGAGAATACCGATGCCCAGTATGACGAATGGCTGCTACTATTTGCAGGATTCTTTTTTGCCCATGGCTCGTACACAATGTCAACAGTCTTGTGGAAAGGGTTTGTCGTGTTCATGGATCGAACAGACTCGATCAGATAGTCAAAGTCATTGACGTATTCATCGGGGTCCTCCTGCACAGTCAGAGCTTCCTTTGTTTGCTGCACCAAGTATTCGTGCGTTGGGACTTGTCCAGGAATCCGAAAGTTGGCAGTAGCATACACGTCGACGATGAACGGATCGGCAGTTTCATCAATATAGACTTCAGTGAAAAGATGTTCTCCAGGAGTGTCCATGAAGACTTCATCCATTCGGTCTCCTAGGTATTGGCCAAGATACATCTCGAGTTCATCGTAATTTGATAGGTCATCAGCAGGATTGTAATCAGAAGTAGTGTGAAATTGGAGCGAGAACATTGGAAGATCTCTGGGTAGCGTTTCGTTCACTAAGTGTTGGATCAAGGATCACAAGAGAATGAAGTTTGAGAAAGACTCATTCGTTGCCTGAGTCATGAGTGAAGCTATCGTCGTACTTACCTGGTACAGCTGTAGGAACACTAGTAGCGTTGCTGGTAGTGATGTTGGCTGCGATTGCTGCTGCGGCCACGGCCTCTTGCTTATCCTTCGCCTTTTTGGCTACTTTCTTCACAGCTCCGAATAGGCCACCCTCGTGTTCAGCAACAATTTCGTATGGTTCCTTTCCTGAGGTTCCTTTCTTTAGTTTTCTTCGTCTGGTAATTCGTTCAGTCCTGTGCAAATCGGAAGCCCGCATTCCATTGCCTCGCAAAGCAGAAGCTTGTTCGACATTGCATACTGCGGCAGCAATCAATAGTAGGATGGCACTGCAAACCTTCATGGTTAAATCAAACTTGTTTCGTCGTTGGTTTGATCTCTTACTGATATGACGGAGATCGTTGAAAGCTCGTTTGTGCGTTGGAGATGAGTCGACTGCAGGTGCGCAAGATCACGTTTGTAGAAGAGGCAAGCGTATGCTCTTTGCTCTTCGATCGTAAATAAGGCGCACCTTCAGATCCGTTTTGCCAGAGCTGAACCTCGGCA
Organism: Cylindrotheca closterium; assembly: GCA_933822405.4. Lineage (NCBI taxonomy): Eukaryota > Bacillariophyta > Bacillariophyceae > Bacillariales > Bacillariaceae > Cylindrotheca > Cylindrotheca closterium. The sequence goes on along the minus strand of CAKOGP040000879.1, from coordinate 21,884 downwards.
CGCGCTCTCGAGGTGCTCGTGCTGACGACGGAAGGACCAAACGAATTCTTCTCCGATCCTCCAAGTACGCAATAATTGCCGACATCATCATCGCATTACTGCACATATGTGAGATCAATAGAAGAGGTTTGCGACCGTGAATTCTTCCCTGTTCCTTTCTTCTTTTCTCAATCTGCAAGCGACAATGAGATCCATACAGCCCCTTTCGGGATTGGCGCTCTTCAGCTGCTTGATTTTACCTCATGGAACAGCCTTTTTTGTTCACAACTTCAATGGTTTGCGAATGCGAAATCTCATGCTTCCTACAACAAGGTACGCCAAAAGACATGAGTGCGTTCTCCCAATTGGTCTCTCGGAGCACTCATAGTTCGCATTTTCCTTAAGCCACGTACCATTGAAGCCATTAAGGATGGTAGCTGATCCACAAAACTACTACGGTGATTCAGAATCGTTCATGGTCAAGGAGTTCAGTCAGTACGAAGAGCTGGAGGAAATCGTTCAACTTGCTAGTCAGCCGATCCCTGAGCGACCTGATGGAATTGTCTGTGTGGTCAAATATACTTCTTCAAGTCGGCCGGAATGCCTACCAACAGAGGCAGAATACGAACGATTGGCACGGGAAAACCCAGCCACCATTTTCCTAAGGTGTTTTCAGGAATATGAGAGCGCTGATTTGTTGTTTGGTCAAGCGGACGTGCAAAACTTCCCAACTTTTGATATCTTTTATGGTGGAAATCGTGTAGCTAGAGTGGAAGGGTCCAGTATATCCGAAGTCCAAGACGTCTTGTCCATGTATCAGCTTCAAAATTCCAAGTTGGATCTCTTCTCAGAAGAAGCCAGCGAAAAGCGAGGGGCGCAGTGGGGCGACGGAAGTGCAAAAGATATGGCCAAAACACCAAGAACGACAGCTAGATTTGTCCCAGGATACGACTGGGGTTCTGAGAAGGGCTTCTTTGATGATCAAGGAGACAAGGCTCAACAGAGTTTCGAAGACAGTTATGGAAACTGGCTACCAAACATGGATGACGAGTAGGCCTCGCACATGCTAATGATGCTTATATCTTTGTAAAAGGGTCAAAGATACGCCTTTTAGAACTCGCTCAAAGGCGGCTCTAAACAAGTCTAACACCAGACCGCAGCCGTTTCGAAGCAATGCTACTCACCAAGCCGATAAGTTGAAACATAAGCACTTTTAGCCTCCTTATTGCAATAACTTTTTCGCGCATTCTGTCTGACAAATGGAATCACCAGCCCTTCAAGTTCCCTATATTCCTAGTCTTGGAACCTCAGCTCCAATAACAGCTCCAATAACAGTACCAAACTGAAAGACATCTCGAATCTCAGTCGGAGGAGTCAGTTAGTCCAATGAATTGGCGGGAATCCAAATTCAAAATGACTGATGAGTGAACAAGAGAACGAATGGCAAACGCGCTAATAGGTCCAAAACGCATTCTGTGACGTCACGTCGTAGATTGCACGCGTCTCCAGTACCAAGACGGGATGATAATACTACGGTCACAAACATTTTGAGATTTTGTGACCTCTTGGCGTCATCAGCGTCCATCAATGCGGATGATACCGGAAAAATCTTAAACAGGAAGCTTTGTTGCAGAGTGCAATGACCGTCTAGTTGAAAAGAAAGTAATAGGGAAAGAAGAATATAAGATAGCAACAGAATAAAAGCAATATCATAATTGCTGAGTCAACCCATGCTTCCAGTCATTTCAGCCATCATCAAGAACCAAACTTAGAGAAACTTTAGAAATGCCGGGGTTTAGTGGCCTTTCAGCATTGTATCAGGCAGCAACTGAGCAATTGGGTGGACTTCCTTCTCCTAGTGGAGGTAGAGGGAAAGTACTATCAAACATTGATGAGAATCCCGAGCCATATCTCGACGTGGAATCGACACAAGCCTTGATTCCAGATGATGACCGACCACCACTTTCGTTTACAGAGAAATTAATGACCCTCCTTCTCGATTCCACAAATAATGATATCATTACCTTTTTACCCGATGGAACTTACTTTGCGATGAGGACCAAAGAATTTTCTGAAGGTCCCTTGCACAGTGCGTTCCTATTGGATTCCTTTCAAGAGTTTCTGGAGCAAATGAAAGGTTGGGGATTTACACGAGTTTGTGGGAATGAAGATGAGTCTCGGACTGGTATTCAAGTATTCCGTCATCCAATGTTCCGAAGGGACAATCAAGAGGGCTTAGAGTCGATGAAATTCGGTCAGAACCCCACTGAGGCTCGTATGTCTGCCATACCAGACCGGTTGAATACCATTCATTTGGTAAGAAGCGAAGATTCGGGGTCAGCATCGGCATCGGCTTCTTCGTCATCCAAGCGAAGACTGTCACCTTCTCATACAGAAAGGGACATTGAAGACTCATATCAGAAGACGCAACGGGTCTTTGAGGGGGACAAGGTAGAGTCGGTGAATGAATTGTCAATTGTAAGGTCGTCGTCCTCAGGATATGACTCGGAGCATTCAGTCGCCCGTCGGCGGTCATCGACTGAAATCCGAAGCTATGCCTTGGCCATGGCGACAGCCGAATTGGATATGCAGTCGACTGGAGGTGATGACAATAGTGATCACGCCAGGTCTTTTTCCACGGGAGCAAAGGAAGGAAAGACAAATGCATCTCTGATCGAAGGAGGCGTGGAGCGAGCTACTCAGACGATTGTCACTGATGCTATCGAGACGCTTCTTTTCGACGAGGGACATACGAGACAAACTTTCAAGAAGCATGAAAAAGAACTCTCACGGTCATCCTTTCCAGGAGTGGTTCCGATAAGTAAGCAACTCTTCTCTCGAGCAGCTGAAGGTACTGGTACTGGGGCAACCCCTGGACATGCTGATGTGGATCAAGAAGACGACGCATCGTGCGAAAGCAAGGGACACGCCGAATGATACGTATGTTTCTTGCTGGCATCTGCTATACACAAGCACTATCCACTTGAAAGATTATGGATTCGTTCCATCACGATGGTTGAAGGTCAACCACATGTATATTATTATGCGTTGGATAGTGACTAAAGCGTACATAGAGTACAACCAACTCTACTTTATTGATGCGTAGTGCAGTCCGCTCATGAGTGTCTGGAATATAGTTACTCTTGTAGGACTTCGAATTCGAAATCTGGCACATCAGAAGTAAACCAGAACCACATGGATGGAGTACGGAAAAATTTCTTTAGCGTAAAGCGTGGGGCACTGATGAAGGGGAATAATTCTTGCGCAATGACATCCTTTTCAGGGGGTTCCTCTCTCGTTATCCGCCAGTATTCGCTCAAGAAATGAACTTGCCGCAAACCAACGACAACATCCAATGGTGGCGGCAACAACGCCCACCAAGCATGGAGGGGTTCCTCTCCGAGTTCTTCGACTTCCGAACAGAGTTCATTTACGCGGCGATAGAGATTCACTTGACCAAGCAAGATCCACAATGCGGCTGCCTCCACTATGGTGTCTCCTATTTCAATATCGAGGAGCTTCAACGGAAATCCAATAAGCACTCCAAAGACGAAAGGAAACAGGGTGCCATATCCTCCACATCCAGTCACTTTCCCTTCTGTTTGAAGCTCATATTGGAACAATTCCTCTTCGACACTGAACTTGTAGTAGCCATACCATCCCAATGCTGTTGGAACTGACCCAAGAATTGTCAGCCAGACGGGTCGAGGAATACCAGGGACTTCGGGGGCCGCAGTCAATTTGGAAAGTGGATCTCGATCAGCTGTCCCAGCTGGCTGTATTTGAACATAGTCTTTGACAGGCTGAATCACCAATTTCTTCCAGAATTCGTTGGTGCCTTGACAAAAGTCGTTGACAAAGTCAGCCTTTTCGTCAGATTTTGATCCTGCCGATCCCACAGCTGATGTTCTTGATTTGCATGATGACCGTGGCGACACAAAGCCATCAGCACGCTGGTTGATGGTTGCCACGATGGAAATGATAAACACTATCTTTTTCATTATGATTCCTCGTCTTGATGCTGGTTTTTCATCTTTTGTGGCCGCGTTCGCTCATCGTCATGCGATGGTTACAAAGTTTTCGGTTTTCGATTTTCATGCGTCAGAATGGCCGTCCAGTTGATTCGTTCGACTGATATTGTTTTCGGGATGTCTAATGCTGTATACTGTATTTTAACCAGGAACACTCCCGAAAAAGTGGTAAATCTGTAAAAATCGGCTGATTCAGAATTTCTTGAAGGCGCGGTATCGCTGTAGCAGTTGAAAATATTTATCGTTGAAATGAAATTATTAGAAGAAAAGACTAGTATTCCTTCGTATTTAAAGGCTTTTCTGCAGAGAATCAAAAATATATTTTTTCGGTGAAACTCTACCTCGAGCGAAGGCGCACCTGGCATTGTTTTCATTTATGTTCTCTGCGACTTAAATGCTAGCTCTATTAAAGGTCATAAATGTTTCGAAAATCTTTTAAATGACCGCGAATGTGGTAGCATGTGGTAGAGTGTGGTAAGAATGTGGTAAAATGTGGTAGAATGTGGTAGGAATGTGGTAGGATGTGGTAGGATGTGGTAGGATGTGGTAGGAATGTGGTAGGAAGTGGTAAGAATGTGGTAGAATGTGGTAGATTGTGGTAAAATGTGGTAAATTATCGGAAATCAAAGAAAAAAGACTCGAAAATTAAAACGAAATCATTTTTCTTTTAAAAAAATGGCAAATCACAGTTCATGTTCTCCCCCTTTCAACGCGGCACCTCGTGCAACTAGATGCATGTCCAAGTATGCGAGATAGGCAAGTGTTGACTTCCTTTTGATGTTATCAAATACCTTTCGGATAGCACGTCTTCGATTGCTTCCTGGTGCTCCAACAAACTCGAAATCATGATTCTTTTTCACAAAACTGATGAAGGAGAATTCGTATCTACTTTGACCGGATATCTCTATCTTCTGAAGCAATTTCTTCACATATTGCTCTTCTAACTTTGTATTCATCCCCCATTGTTGGATTTGTAGCAAGGTTCTGGATTTGTGGCAAGTTTTTCACTGTTTTCTTGCACCATTTCTTTGTAAATTAAATGGGACAATATTTGATTGAAAAAAGAAGATTATTATCTCGAAATGTCGAAAAAATGCGCAAACATTTTGTTGGTAGACTGTGGTAAAATGTGGTAGGAATGTGGTAGGATGTGGTAGGAATGTGGTAGAATGTGGTAAAATGTGGTAGAATGTGGTAGGAATGTGGTAGGATGTGGTAGAATGTGGTAGGAATGTGGTAGGAATGTGGTAGAATGTGGTAGAGCGGTCACTTAAGACATTCGAACCCTATATATTGGATAGGACAAACATTTGTGTGTCGCAGAGAGTCTCTTTTTTAAGCAAATTGCAAAATACTACGATTTCCAGTGCAAAGTTTTACCGAAAAAATTATAGTCGTTGATTCTCTGCAGAAATGCCTATAAATACGAAGGAATACCAATCTTTTCTTCTAATAGTTTCATTTCAACGATAAATATTTTCAACTGCCACTACGATACCGCGCCTTCAAGAAATTCTGAATCAGCCCGTTTTTACAGATTTACCACTTTTTCGGGAGTGTTCCAGGTACCAGCACCTCTGATACCGGTGCTTTTATTACCAGGTGATGTTCCCGAAAGGATGCTGCAGAAACTTGGTTAAGTTTGAAAAGGCTTCGTAGATACGACGTTTTGACGCTACTGCCATCTGAACTTGATCCATCGTTTTGGAATTCTTCTTTCTCGTCCAACCGGTTCAGCATGAACTGCGATGGTATCCAGTGGAATCACTGAACATTTTAATGGCGGCACTTAAGGATGATGAAAATTAAGATGTAAGATGAAAATTAATTATTATGTTCAAAAATGTACAATATTAGGCTGCAAAGTGGATGCAAAAATGGCTTAAAGCAGAGCATTCAGAGACATGTCCGAAATGTAACAGTCTTGGAGCTGTTGTGAAAGTGATGAAGAACTGATAGAAATTCTGATGTTTTCCATCTTCTGATCTTCTTCGAGAGCAGCCTCATCTTGAAAGTTTTTGCAATCTTCGAAAATGGATCGAAGACTTCTGAAGTATTTGGTGCAATTGTCCATGACATCCTTTTCAAGCCAAACGTCGCACATGGCATCGACGAAGTGATTTTCGAGCATGTCAAAGTGCTTGGCACGGAATCCTTGTTGGAACATCATGTGATGTCTCAAAATCAACTTGCCTCTGAAAGATTCAGCTTCCTCAGGTGAAACATCAAGGATGGCTGACAAGATCATGTTCTTTTGGAGCTCAACGAGACTCTTCATTTCAAGCCCACCGTAGAAAAGCTTCAAGGATTTGTCCTTTTGAATCTTCTCACAGAAAGAGATGACAAGAAAGTTGAACTGGCTTTCACCGCCAATGTTTTCAATGAGGTTGTCCTTGAATTTCTTGCCACCAGTAGAGATGGTGGAACCGACGGAAGTGACAGAAGATCTCTTTTCGTAAACCATGATGATGTGTTTTGGTTAGGCTTTTGTTTTGAGGATTTGATGGTTTGTGAGAAGGTTGGATCAAGATCGGAGATTTGGTTGTTTTTGAGCGAATCTGGGTCTTGGACGTTTTCGACTTTTTTTCTCCTTTTTGCCGCTCCTGTACCTGGTGTTTTCATTTAACAATATTGCCGCAACCAGGCTTTTGAAATCCCCTCATTTAACGATGGCGAACAGTGCATGTGTGCTTCGAGAATTTGTTCAAACTTCCTCCCAAAGCGAACTGGGAAGAAGTCGACCAGAAGTGTTGTTTCTTATAAAAGAAATAAAATACTGCATGTGAGATTATGCCGACGATCAGAAGAAAACCACCGATTTGCTGGCACGATTATTTATCATTGCGGTTAGATAACGAGTTGTGCTAAAATCTCGGTGAAATAGATTTTGCGTTAGTTGATATAATACTCGAAGTGGCTTCGATCACGTCACAGAAATGTCAGTCTTAAGAGTGCAGATATTGCTTTTTATAAGGAATGACTGCTGGTCTAGTTCGTTTAGGTTAAGTTTTACCTGGTAGCGATCCCAACCAGATATGTTTTATTTGTGAAAGACATTTTGTTAAAGCGATATGTGACTGACGTCGCCCAATGAAACGCCCACATTGTACCGGTACCTCCAATACCGCGTAATTTTATGGTACATTGATGACTTCGTTTCGCAATTTCACACCCACCTTTTTATTTTATATTCACCGACTACAGGCATTGATGCGTTCTCTTCACTACCGGTACAGTATGTATTGTTGAAAAATGCTCGTAGTCTTTGGTCATTATGACACCATTCCATCCGCATCGAAAAGAGAACCGATTTCTTGGTAGTGCTGTATTGTACCTGTAGTGGAAGAATGATGCTGCGTTGGCCTTCACTACTCCTTCCACGGTACCACCGTATGATGTCAAGAGTGCCAAGTGAACCAGATGCAACCATGATATGCGTCTGTGTTGAACGAGGGGCGGCACCCTTGTACCTTTCATAGTAATATTGAAAGTAGACATGGCCCGAATGCATCCTCATATGGAACCACCATTTGCGGATTACTGCTGTGTGTAAATGGGTTCAGCTTTACAGTTAATGTAATGTTATGCTACGCTACCTGCGTAAACCTAAAAAGTTGTCAAATGATGATAAATTGCAATCACACTATCCAGCCGCTGTTCAAGGTGGTGTCAGAAATCTGCACATAGTCCTGATTGGTCACCGATACAAATCGGAAAAAAGCCTTGACCAGATTTGCAAGATCCCTTCCTTACATACTCTAATGGAATTTCTTGGTCCTCCATGATATATTCCATTCGAAAACCTGCGTCTGCAAATTTGGGTTCGAACTCTTTCACAATCGCTGGCATTTCCGGATGAAAGGATTGCTTGGCAACCATGGCTTGAGTAATTGAAAGCATTCCATAGTAAAAATAAATGGAACCGAGAAAGACGGCAATTACAATTCCCAAATAGAACAAAGCCCCAAGCTCAGCAGTGTCTCCTCCTATGGCGCTGTAGTACATGGTAAGCCCAACGATTGCAGTCACGAGTACAAAGACCGAAAGAACCTTAACTCCTGATCTCCAGCAGACTTGACCATGAAAGTACTTCGTGCGAGCACTTCCGCAGGCTTCTGTAAGCAGGCCCCAAAGGAACAAATCCACGGATGACTTCATCGAAGCTGGGACACCATCAAGCAATGACGGAGCCTTAGGGTGAAAAAAGCTGGAGAGATATGGTGCCGCATTTAAGGAAGATGCGCAAACCCATACTTCGCCGTCTTCTACATTTGGAAACCCTATAGTTGCAGCATTTGCATCTTTCCCATCGCTGCTGCTGGAAGGTGCGACAGGTGTGAGCTTGAAGAATGCAACAGCTTTTAATGGAGAATCAAAGCTTTCTGTCACAAACTCCAATTGCCGGCCTCGAGTTCTGAACCCTGCATCCAATTCTCTAGCCGCGTGTTCATATCGCTCCTTAGATCGTGGAAGGATCACAAATCTCTCGTAAAGGATGATCCACACAAATACAATCAATATCATGATGATATTGGCCAGATGGGAGTTGCTGCGATTGTAGGCAACATGATGGGATATCATGAACCACAGAACGGCAACAAGGAAGGCACACATGAAAAGTATGGATGACATAAGAGTTCCAAAAGACTCCTTATATGTCGTCCGTCTCACAGCATTGGCAGAAAATCGCAATGCTGCTTTGAGGGTTTCCTCCAACTCGACTTTGGCCAGAGGATCGGGAACCTGATGCTGGACCTGGTAAATGTTGATCTTTGCATCGATCTTCTCGCTGCGGCCCCATCCTTTGTAGACGCTGAGCTTGATTTGCTTTGGATCTTCCATTGCACTGCAATATCTTTGTCTTGAATGAATGAATGAAGATCAATCAACTGTTGGCGATGTATAATAATACAAGGGCAACGAGCATGAAGAGATAAAAATTGACCATTTTCAACTGGCAATTATCTTGATCGACTCAAGCCTTGACGCATGCCTCGACTAGGCGTCCCCAGAGAAAGGTACCCACAGATGGTCTCATTTGCGAAGGGCACACCATCGAGAATGGTTGGAAATCCAGAGCCAAAACAGCACCAATATCATCCATTCGCATTCATAGGTCGGATGTACATACCCATACATCATCGTCGTCGTCAGCCTTTGCATTCGATGGCGATGGCGCCGCAGAAATGGACTTTAGTACAGCATGCGTCTTGTTATTGTGACATATCGGGATGGATATAAGCTTAAAGAATGCCGCGGCACCCGTTGGGGATGACCAGTTGCTGGTATGGAACTCGAGTTTCCGGCCTTTGGACCGAAAACATATCTCCAGTTCGTACCAAGAACTGCATAGAACTCGTTTGACCGAGGTAATAATTTATCTTTCAAATAGTGATACTGACAAGATGCGAGCTTGCTGATTATCACAATCGCTTCCTTTTGATTTGCATAGCGCTCTTTTTCACCATTCGTCAAATAGCCGTGTCCAACACAGAGCCAGTGTGCCAATCGTGGCCACGGTCCATATACATATATTGTTTTCAGACGATTGCAAAAAGTTGTTGATTTTTTGATTTGGGACCTCGCTCATACAGAATATTCTGATTGTACTTCACCATGCAAGCTTTCCGGTGACCTTATTCGATTGGTCGTGCTGGTCTCGGTCTTCTCTTCAAGTTCCTTTATCTCTGGTTGCTTCTCAAGATCGCCTGAGGGCAGTTCTGATAAGGTACCTTCTTGGCGTTGTGAAATGTCATGGTCATGATCATCTTCAGACCATACACTTTGGATCTGCTCGACGATGGACGACCCACTCTTCGTTGCATCGATATCCTCTTGCAAAGGCACACTACAATTATCATCTTCGGAACATGAACGTTTGGAATCATCTTGCACATGATCCTTCTCTCTTCCTTCTGCATCTGGCTCTTGGAATGGCATTCCAAAATCATCGTCTACAGAACATGCATCTTTGATTTTCTGAATGAGCGACGATTTTTTCTTGGGCAGAGGAGGAACAAGATGTTGCGGTTGATCACGCGATTTTTTCTTTGCCTGGAACATCCCACTAATATGTACAACACCTACATCGCCACTCCGGTCAGCAGAGGTGCAACGGCAACAGATGATACGGCCAAAGGTTTTGTTCCACGTTTCTTTGACAGCAACGCGGATGTCATACTTGAGCCAGATCATGTACAAGGTTGTAAGGGCCTGACAAGCTGCCAAGACTCCCAAAACGGTGTCCAATGCAAAGGCTCCACCTGAATACTCATCTTCCATGTTACTTCGCCTGTATGTCAATGTTGTGGCTGGAACATAGAAGACTATGAAGAGAATGATGACCCTCAAAAAGAACAAAGTCAGCACCCGCAGTCGTCCCCTCTTCGGAAGCAGCTTCTTAATCCACATTCGTACTGCTACGAGGAGAACAAACGACACAGGAACTGCCATTATGAGGAGAAAAATATAGGTGGCGACATCAAAGCTGTACCATCCATTTGGCCCACTACCAGTTCTACCTTTCCCTCTTCGATCATCTATAATATGATAGAGGGCAAATGGAAAAGGCAGCACCATCAAAGAGGCAATGCATGCTGAGAAAAAATAGACCCCGGCGATTTGCCTGCGAGTTCTCTGAAGCTTCAGAACTGGTATCCGTCTCCCGCGATGACAATGTTCCACGAGTTTGTTGATCTCAAAAGTCACAAAGACGTTGAGGTAGAAGTTGCATACGTAATAGAACATCCAGAAGAACAAGTCGAGATAGTGAAAGCCCGGCGGATACCAGTGAACTCCATGGTTCAAAGCGAGGAATACGTTTGTCAGCACTCTGAATAAGGTATTGATGCCGTCTGGGAAAATCATGAAGACCACGTAAAGATTGTAGGAATTGTTGCGAATGGTTGGTTTGGAAAGCATGGCGGCGATGAAGAAGAAGCATGCAAACGAAGCCACTAAATTGATTAGAGCCTTGCCATAGAGAATAGCGACGAATGCAGTCGACAATGGCTGAACATCTTCATCCACATCGCCAGCATCTTCATCTTCCATGCTGCTATACCTATTGTTCTTGTTTTTGTGTTTTATTGCGGGCTCTATGATGTCAGTATATATATCCGCGGTATTCGATTCCGCGAACGGCATATATATTTTTGAAGTTCACGACTACATGCCAAGTACACGTACACGTACACGTGTACACGTAGTTGTGAATTTTCTCGATTTTAATCAACCAATAGAATCGCAGTATATATTTTAAAACCATGTTTTCAGTTTGATGGTACCGGTACATTAATGTCAGTTGTATTGCTGAGAACAACTACCAGTACGAGTACATGGCTCTTCAATCCTTCAGGCTATGTTTTGTTCCTTACCGGTACAGCATGTAAATGGCGAACAACAAAGATGGCCGAAATCGGGAAATTGATATGATGATGACGAAAGAGCTGCCATGATTGTTTTTCCTCATATTGCACGGATTGAATATTGAATATAAGCCACAAGAACCGAGCCATCAAAGGAGAAAGTACGGAAATGAATAGGCGGGTAATGGTGGCGGAAACATTTTTGTCGCAGTCAAAATCCAAGTCGTACTGAGAGCTTATTCATATGCTCAATAGTAAATTTTGAAAAATGCTACCTATATAAAATGGATGGAGTGAGTGAGTCGTCCATTCCACTGAACTTCATTCTTGATCACAATTTTTAGGCTAATGAGCACAATAGCGCGTACCAGGTACGCTACAAGAAGATGTCCTTGTTATGAGTACATTTGTGTCAACAGTCATAATCGTCAGACAACTGACCCACATTATCCTCGCTCTAACTACACTTGAAGGAGTAAAACAGACTGACCAAAATATTGACTGATTTTGAATACAATAATTCAATCATTAGATGCCAAAATCTTGATAGACACGCTTTCCCTTCAGATACGTCTTGTTGGAATTGCGCTTACGGAAGGCTCCTCGTTGGCGACCCTTCTTCTTTTGAATTTCCAGCTGTTGCTTAACTCGCTGACGTGCCTTTTCCTCCAATTGCTCTCTAGACAAGTTTGCCAATTCCCCATCCAAAAAGGCAGATCGATTAGTCATGACCGATCGATCTTCTGCCGACTCTAGTGAATAGTCATCATCATCGTCACTGGCATCCTTTTCTCCAATTGGATCAGCAGGTGCGTCATCCTCTCCTTCATCATTTTCTCCCTCCTTTTCTTCGTCGATTGCATCGTTTTCAGCTGCCGCCCCCTTTTTTGATTCGCTGTAATAATAGTACAATTCCATGTCTCGGTTCGAGTCCTCTTGAGAGTATCCACTAGCCTTGAGTTGTTGATCCAGTCGTAGTTGTGACCTGCTGGCTAGACAGATGCTGCTGTCGGTAGTATCCACCACAGCTTGACTTTCATTGTCCTCATCATTCTCTTCATCAACAAGTTCATCCACTTTTTGATTTTCAGCTTGTTCCTTCATTACTTTTTGAACGGCGTCCCAACTCAAAAACAGACTCCCTTCGTCCGATTTTGGAATTCGAAAGTGAAGCTTGTGCGTGAAGAATTTGTATAGACATGCTGTATCACGTTCGTAAAGTTCCTCGGCATTCGGATGTTGTGTGCTGACCATTTGTGGAAAATCAATCAATGTCACGATCGGCTTTGGTTCACCACTGTCCAATAGTAAAACGGGTTCGGGTGGCTTGTCGTCCGAATTGAGGGATCCAGCATCAGGGGCATGTTGTTGCAAATGTTCTGGCTCCCAAGGTCCACGGGCGCTCAGCATACCGGGTGCCGTTTCTGCTGCTACAGATAGACCGGAATGTCGCACATATGGATCGTGTTCTTGCGACAAGGCCTTCTGCTGAATTCCAGACAGATCTACCAAGAGATTGAATTCGTTCAAATCACAATGGACCAGACCATGCTTGGCTAGTCGAAGGGCCAAATCGCTAGCTTGGTGAAAGATAGAAGCCGCTTGTTCGGCAGAAAGGTTACGGGATGTCACCTGATACAACGGCACACCTCGGACCAAACTCATGACGACGATGTGTCGGTTATGTGCAATTGGCTGAGGTGTAGGATAATCGACATTGTACAAGGCTTTCATAAAGGCATATTCCTTCAATGCAGACTTTCGACTGAGAAAGAGCCATGAGCTGGATGAATTGGCGGCCGGTTGGTTTCCTCCTTTGCCTCGTTGATTGTACACGAAATAATCTCTCTTATTTTTGACATTTCGAAAGGAAGTTCTACCAAGCCGATGGAATTTCAACACAATTTGATTTCCATTCGGATGAACGGCTAAATAAATGTCAGATTCCTTTCCAGTTCCAATCCGATCCCCAATAGCTGCAATCAGCTTTCGTGATTTCAAATGATGTAATGCCAGAATATCATATCCCGCATTGGTCAAACGATATCCGTCGTAACCACAAGACTTGTCATGAGACAGCAATTTATCTCTAAGAAGGGAAGAAATAATCTTGCCCGTTCCTCCATGTCTCAAGCTTGCCAAACTGGAAATCAGAGGGGCGGGAACCAGCGAATGCCGTTGCATTCCTTTTTCAACAGCTTCTAAAACTCGAAAGTCTTGGCCACTCATGGTCCTCATTACAGTAGGATCCAATTTCATCTTGTTGGCCTTTTTGTTCTGTCTTTCTTGTTATCTTGCGCGTATGAAAGGGATGGGTAGGAGTTGATGACGCTGATGATGACGCTGATGATGACGACGACAGCAACGTTGTCTTATTTTTATTCTTTTTGGTTTTGGTTGGTATGAGATTCATGACAGCTCATAACCTAATTTTAGTCACAGTAGTCGGTCGAAACCAACGAATATAAAAATAAAATAATCCTGGAAATAGGTAATAGTTGATAGTGATGATGAAGCTCGTTTGCGTCCATTCCATTATGGAGGCCTGGTACCATACCTTCAAACCTTAGCACTATAAATAAATGACCCAATACTACCACCGGCTTCGATTGATTTCGTTCTGAAAGTCCAGGTAAGTCGTTCCGGCGAGACGACAAGAGACAGCGAGGAGCTGCTGCAAACGGTCACGGAGAGAACAATTGAAAACCTGCCGAAAACATGCTCAAACTTTCGCTGATTTAGTCTTGGCCGTTTCTAAACTGATTTCTTCAAATTCACTTTTTTCACACTCCAAGTGCTCACAAAATCAAAGCAGAGGCTTTATTTTGTCACGAGAGCTACTCCAAAGGAGAGCTACTCGAATGTTCATTCGACCGCTACCGTGCTTCGATTGCAGTAAGACAGGCCTTATGGGGTTTGCATGCAAGAGTACTACTGCGACACCAACTCTTGGAGTATTTGGCTGAGAGTTTTGGCGTGCAGTAGGTGAGTGCGTAAGTCGTTTTGAACCCAATACACAACACACATACTTCTTTGGCTGGGGGAACCCCGTAAGCGATATCCCAAAGAGAGAGAATTATTTTCTGGCTCTCCGGTCCTGCTTCAGCTCCACGTGGGAGCTGTCGTTTGATTTGACTGTGCATGATGTGAAGGGAATAAGGCACATACATACAAAAGTATGATGTGCAAACTTTCCTTGAACGACACTGATCGTTCTAAAGAGAGAGCAACCCCATGAAGATGGCGGTGCTTCTCAAATCCAGAACACATACTTCTTTGGCTGGGGGAACCCCGTAAGCGATATCCCAAAGAGAGAGCATAACTGGCATTGAGCTATCTCTCCGGTCCGCTTCAGCTCCACGTGGGAGCTGTCGTTTGTTTTGACTGTGTATGTGAAAAACGGCAAACATACTGGCCTCAACAAGTGTGTGCAAACGTTCCCTGAAAGATGCTGATCCTTAAAAGAGTGCCACCGGTGATGGGGCCTCTGCTACAACGAGTATATGAAAGTATAGTTGGAGTGTGACTGGAGCATCTGGGAAGTTTGCGTCAATAGCCTGTACGCATAACGTTCTGTGAACGATGCGGAAAAGAGAGCAACCGCATATGACGGTGCCTCTGCTGCAACACGAATATGAAATTTTAGTTGTAGTTGGCAAATTCATATACACAACAATCAATCATATACCGGAATGAGGAAGGATGCAAATTTAGATGGAAACATGAATTGGAATACTTTCACTCAACACCGTATAATAGGTAGGCATCGTCATTAGTCAGGTCGGAGGGACTTTGTTATGCTCGCAATGTACAAATACTGTACCGGCATCGCATTTAATCGCTATGAGACCGGCTTGATGCAAGGCTTACGATTCAATTGCATAGGTAGATAGAATATATAGGCAGATATATTTCAATACTTGATATCATTCAGCATCGTCGAAGATCATTTCCAAGGGTAAATGGATTATGATCGTAGGATCGTAGGATATCGATATCAATTTCATTATATTCTGTGTTCCATTCTTGAGTTTCTAAATATTCAACACAACATCTTCTTGCCCAACCATTACGATCTGTTGACAAGAGCTTCGCCATACAAAAAATCGTACACAATCTGGTGACGAAAGCGATCATAATCACCAGACAGTGGATGTGCTTGTTCCACCTTTTCCAATACCAATGGCCAAAGCCCCAGTGGGACATCGGAACGATGCATCAAGTACCGTCCAGATGCATTCCACCAAGAAGCGTGCTGTACACTTATTGCCACGTCTGAGGAATGACAAGCTTGATAATAGCGAACCTCGGGATGTTTGAAAAGAAATCCTCGAAGGAGTGTCTCTTGTCGTTCTTTTTGCAGACCATCGACTACAACGAAGCTAGCAGTCACCATCCGTCCAACAACTCGTTGGGCCACGGCTCCCTCAGCCTGTGCTTCCACAATGTCTTCCTCGGTGATTTTTTGGGATAAGCTTACCTCACTGAGTTTAGGATGCGATTTCCAAGTGCGCAATAAGTTGGTCAAAGGCCGAGGACTAGACAATGGGTTTCGTATTATCAAAGTCTCAAGCGACTTGTTGTTGGCCAAGCCTTCCAGGATGTCGTCGATATTTAGAGTCGGCTTTCCGTGGAAGGAATTCAATTCGAAGTTTTTCAAAACAGTCGTACTCGAGAGTAGTGATCTAATGGCATCGGATAGATCCAAAGTAAGTTCACATCTCACTTTCAAGGTTTCCAACTTTGGATGGTGCTCCAAGGATTTGAAAAGGCTGGCAACAGACTCGTCTTCCCTGCAAGAAAAACTGTCCAAGCACAAATCAAGAGTTGAAAGACTGGTATTCGATGTCAGTCCTTCGCAAAGAAGAGGATGCTCCAAATTACGACAATAAAGTTTCAAGCAATCTAGATTGCACGAGGGTTGGTTCAACAACCTGTTCAAGGATTTCAAGTCTCCAGTCGACAAGCTTTGATTTCCTCCCATGGTCAATGATCGTAGTCGTTGGTTTCGTTCGATGGATGGTAGCAAATGAGAAATGCCTGTAGTCCTTGGTGGTTCTGAATCGTTATGACTCGAGATGTCTAAATCAATGATTTCAAACAGGCTTGCCCGATTGGCAATGTCCAATGCTTGCCTCAGTTGGGAAATATCAAACTCGCCACTGCGCCATCCTTCCATATGTTGAACTCGTAGAATCTTCCATTTTGGGAGAGAAGAAGAATCATTCGACACGACTTCCAAACTTTCAAAGACTTGGATGACAGCTGGCAAGAGCTGGCGGTTGAGAACCTGAGACAGTTTAAGGACTACCTTGAGATTCTGGATGTTGGCCACGGTCACCAGTTCCAGCATCTCTTCAACGTGTTGATCCGAGCTACCACGATTGCCTTTCAATAGGAAGAAAAATTCTTCATCAAGTTCGTCGTCCGGCTGTTGAATCATTGTCATAATGATCTGATAATGGAAGTAGAAAGATTTTACTGCCAGCAACAGGCACCTCTTGAAACACTAGAATAGCCTGGTGGTACTATCTCACAGTTCGACTGCGGTGATGATCACATGTATGATCAATAGTTGGCCGTAGCGTACGGTACCCGTATGATGCCAATAATGGAGAGATGATGCTGATGATAATATAATGCCCTATGCGCTAATAATAAAAACGACTACTTTGACCGCATCATGGCCAAGTATAAAACATGAGGATTTTTGATTGATTGCGATTCACTACATAGTACTGTACATACAGTAAGTTACAACAGTACATCGAAACGGACCAATGTACAAAAAATAAAATATTACCCTGATAAATCACACAGACAACTTGTCACTTGCTTTTATGCAGCTTGGATTGACAATTCTCTTCCAACATCCGCTTTCCCCTATATATTCCTTGTTGGACCCTTGTTCGCATAAAATAGTGCCAGACTTGTTTTCTAAAATAAGCTCAATAAGCACTCAAAATGATCCATTTCGCCAGGACTACGTGCATACACCCGGCAAACTGCTTGTATCGTTGAAAAGGTTTCCTTCTGGAAGTTGATGGAAAACAGTATAGTAAAAATGTGAGTTTCATTCGAAGGCAGTAGCGTAGACACAAAAACGAAGCAATCGACTCAATTTCAACAACGTTTCGTACCTGATATTCGACACCGATCTACCAGTAGGTTCGATAGCTGGTTCATTTCGGAAGGAATGTTCCCTGAGAGTTCATTGTCATACAAAGTTAGCGTCGTCAAGCCAGTGAGACTACCGATCAAAGGCGGTATTGATCCCGTCAACGTATTTTGGTCTGGGTTGGTGTGCAATAGTTGGAGGTTAGAAATGACGGATATGGCATGCAGCCAACACTTTAGTGATTTTGAAAAGCTTACCACAGGATAGCTCGACCAAATTTGTGAGCATTCCCATCCCCAAGGGTATTGCACCAGACAGATTATTGTGATCTTAAAAAAAAAAAAGCAGTGCCAGCAAAGCGTGAGACGATGACATTGCAAGCGAGCTGATAATAGTGGATAGTGGCGCATGTATAATACTTACTCAAGAATAATACCGTCAAGCTCGTCAATTGCTGAATCTCGGTAGGGATGGACCCGGTCAGAGAATTGCCATCTGAAAGAAGGATGAAAGAAAAGGGTTGAGCAAGAACCATGATCCCATGATCTGTTTTGGAGGAGCCTGAGTACTTACTGATGCGCAGACGTGTTGCGGATGTAAGCATGCCGATTTCCGATGGAATTGTTCCAGATAGCTTGTTATCACCTGCAAATGAATAGCAATAATGGGAGAGACCAATAGCGTTAGCAACACATCAATCCAAAAAGTCCGAGTCATTCGAATCCACTTTCACCAGGCTCTGGTCTGGAGCCATTGTTCATTATGGCACTGTACAGTATTACGCTGTCTGCAATAACTTACTCAAGCGCACTGCTATCAACTCAGTTAGTTGACCAATCTCCGAAGGAATGGGCCCCGAGAAGTTGTTATTGGCTGTGATGGTCAATGGTCAATGGTCAATGGTCAATGGTCAATGGTCAATGGTCAATGGTCAATGGTTATAAGTCAAAAGAGGACAGTCAGCCAAAATGGAGAACGATGAGTGTCAGTCAGCATCGAAACCAAATTCATCAAAATGCAAAATCTGAAACAATGAACCAGTAACTTACGCAAACTCAGTCTTGTCAATGACGAGAGCTCTCCAATTTCGGAAGGAATTTGTCCAGTCAGACGGTTTCCAGCTGTTGGTAGTAGCAAATGTGAAAATGATCAAAAGGTGAGAGCGGAACAAGCTGTCAATTAAAGAGAGTAGTATCATTCATTCATTCTCATTCATTCATGAATCCGATCCATTTCAAACTTCAAACGTACCAAAGAATACAGCCTTTAAAGATGTGAGCTTGCCAATCTCCGTGGGGATTCGTCCAGTTAGTGCATTTTGGACTGTCGAAAGCAGGAATGAGATGAGACACTAATCGTTTTCATCGCACACATATAACCACAGTAGCAATAGATAGCAACAATTTGGCAAACTTACATAGATTCAAATACGTCAAGTGCGTGAGGAGCCCAATCTCGGAGGGCATGTGCCCAGTCAATTCATCATAATCCAAATAGACTCTAGTCAAAATACCGTCGCCATCGCAATCCAATCCAGACCATTCGCACGCAGATTCACTGGAACTTAACCAGGTTTGAAATCTTGAGGTTCCATTGTCGGTTTGATTGACCACGTCCCCGACAAAGACATTTTCATAAAAGACAATGGCCAAGACGTATCGGGACATCCACGTGTAGGCCGTTTCCATGGTCAAAGCAGTATTCTTCCAGGTATCCAATTCGGCCAACCAATAAAAGGCTTGCGGATGCAACATGAATTTTTGGTCCGATGTCAAGGATTGCAAATCGCTGCCCAGAATGGATTTCAACGAGGTGGCCCGCGTGGGAACAATCTGAACGATGGACATGGTTTCGAGCAAATCGGTCAAACTGAGTCTCGTGAGAAGTGGCGTGAGGCCTTCCTCCAGGTTCAACATTTTGTTTATTCTGGTGGTCATCCAATCGTTGTCTTCGTATCCTTTCAATAAGCAATGAATCGTCAAAATGACCCGCTGTACCAGAATGTCTTCGTCTTCGTTAGCGTTTTCATCCTTTAAATTAGTATTCGTAGGAGTAGGTGAGGAATGTACCACAGTGGCATTGGAAATGGCATAGGCCGATCGGTCTCCCATGTTGGCAATCTGTGCCGCAAATTCGTTATTGCTGTTTGTGTTGCTGCTGCTGCTGCTGCATCCCAATAGCAATGGCACTAGATAACGATTCATGGCGGTGGTAATGTCTTGGATCCAAACGACTTGTTGTTCTTGTTGTCGTTGTTGTTCCTCTTCCGGTGTCGTAGTAATAGTAGCATCAGCGGAAAGTAGTTTGACATCGAGTACCAATTCAATCGACCGTTGCAAGGCATTGTTGCGGTGAGATTGCCACCACGAAGACGAAGATGAAGACGAGGAAGACGAGTCTTCTTCCTCCAGTGCCTGGCACTCTTCGTCCAAAGGTGCGTCATAGAGAAGGAAATCAGACGGACTCGTCGTGGGACGGTCCGTAGGCTTGGGCAAGAGAGTCGTAAAGTTTCCTTCCATGGGAAGGGGAGAAGGAGCCAAGGTATTATTGTTGCCGTTAGTGATATCGCCGCCGTCGCTAAAGTTTCCACTCCAATTGCCACCCCTGTAGTTGCTGTTATTGTTGTTGGTGGTCCCAGCAGCGTCACCACCGCCCACCGACGCCGATATGACAGCGGAAATGACTACCACAACGACAAAAATATCAATGGAAATTTCAATGTTCTTGCGCATGGCTGATTTGCAATCCACTTCTTCATCCATGTCATTTACGGCAATGGGAAGATTGCGTCTCTCTCGCATCCGCATGGTTGTGTTGTGGTTGTGGTTGTGGTTGTATGTATGTATGTATATTGTTGTTGCTGTTGCTACGTTGTTGCTACGTTGTTGCTACGTTGCTGCTACGTTGTATGTATTGCTGTTCGTGTTCTTCTCCTTTTTCTAACTGATTGATTCACTGCTGCTAATCTAATCAATCAGCACTCTTCTTGCTCCTGCTTCGCTCTTCAGTTAATAAAATCTTCAAAATAGCAACAGCTTTGATTCTCGTGGGCTGTTGGATGCTGCTGCTTCACACGGCTTTTGGCAAGAAACGAGAGCACACGATAGAGGTGCCGCTTCAATAAAAGGAAGCAGTTTATTATGTATATTGAATATTTCCAATACCGCAATAATAATCGTCCTATCGTTCGTGGTCACCTCGCAAGTGGGTTCCGAGCAGGCGACGGACTTTTATTTTATTTTTATTTAGGTTGGAATACCTCGAATCAATCCAAGAGGTCATGCGCGCGCGTGTATGACGAAAGAAACGTCTTTCGAATGCACGTGTTTAGCAAAAAAAGTCGCAAAATACTCCTGAACCGCTGGCAGGCAAAAGGTACTGGAGTAGACGAATAATAGCTAGATCATAAAATAGGCTAAAACTTTTAGGCATGAATTAGTCTCGAATGCGGCTTTTACCGCGGTCGTGCAATGATATATAAAATAAAAACAACGAAATCTATTATAAATTATCAGTTCATAATAATCAGCCTTCATGTAGCTTGCAATCTGCAGAGTTTGGTGTCTGTGCGAAAAAGACGGTGTGTCCAAGAGCACTTTACGACGACCTGAATCAATCAATCAATCAATCAATCAATCAATCAATCAATCAATCAATCAATCAATCAATCCTTCACCACCACAAGTATGGTTCAGTTTGGATTCCATGACATCCATGGCAAGCTGGTTCGCAAGTATGATGCCAGTGAAGACCTTTCCCTTTCTAGCGAAATAAATGCAATCAAGGTCTACGGTCGAATTGATTTCACCTTGAATAGCTACAAGCAATTCACATCGATGCTGAGAAGATCTTCCAATAAGTTCAACAAAATTACCTTAGCAGACATCCCGGAGGATCAGTCGCCTGAATTTCTGGCATTCTTGGTGCTCATTTCCAACAAAGCCAAAAGTCTAGAGTTCACAGGCAACTGCCAACTTACAAGGTACTCAACTACCTGTTTGATGTCCACCTTGCTTCAATGGAACGGGATTCAAGAACTGGTACTCGATGGACAGATTCCAATGACCACTGCCAAAGCGAAGTTACTATTCGAAGGTGTGGCTTCTTCTCCATGCCTGGAGGTTCTAAGCTTGCACCGGCAGTTTGATGACCAACAAGTTGCTGGTGATCTTTTGATTCGTGCATTGAGTCAAAATCGTAGCTTGGAGCGCCTTGATATGACCCTTTTGCCTTCTGTGGAACGCCCGGGTTTTTTTTCCAAGATTTTGGAATGCTGCGATTCTAAAGACAAAATTGAAGCATCTTTCCTTACGCGCATATCGATACCAACTGCCACTAGAAGTCATGAAGGATGTTCTTTGCTATAGCGACGACTGTGAACTCGAGGGG
>CAKOGP040000868.1:19973-39185 GCA_933822405.4 Cylindrotheca closterium | reverse complement strand
CGTGGTGCATCGTGGTGCATCGTGGTGCATTTCAAATGCACCACGATGCACCATGCTAACCCGGATTTTTGCGTATGTCCGGGTTGGCATGGTGCACTGTTAAATCATAGCAATCGGACCAATCAAATTTCACATGTGATGTTGCCTACTGTACAGTATGCCTTTGTTTGTCATCAACCACACGTCAGCCTATCATCAACAAAACGTCTGCGCCATAGTGTTTTCATCTTGTCTACTGTAGGATTCTTTGGCTGCTTTCAGGGTCTTTGGCTTGCTGGATCTATCGTGTGTTCTGATGAGAGTGAATCTATAGTCAGCACTCCCCTCTGCTGCCCGACAAGCCATGGTCTTCCTCATTTCCAAAACAGTACAAGATGAGCGTCTCTATGGCATTGCAATCCAGTGCCTTGCCACCATTTACCTCCAGATCTGCTCAAACAAGCCAGAGTTTGAGAAGAAGATGTCTGATTACTTCACAGCCAGAAAGGTAAGAACAAACGCCTGGATTTATGAGTCCGGATCTCACTGTTGTCTTGATCTCACTTTTATTTCTGGCACTGTTGTCTTAGGCACTGACAGAGAATGATGAAGGCTGGAGAAGTCGCAACAACCGCAGACACTGGAACTACTACCCTTTAAGTATTGTTAACTATTATATTTGAGAAGTGTTGCCAACTTAGCCTATCATTAGCCTTGCTGCCCAATGTATCTTTTGTTTGGACTATTGATCCGACCCGTCCTCTTTGAACAAAAAAATGTGGAGAGCACAGCAAGTTGCTTAGCCATATTCTGTTGCAAACTTCAATGACATGTAGGGGGGTTCCTGTCTTGAGGATGCGGAAGCGCCCTTTCATTATACCAAAGGTACAGCACTCAACATCTCTCCTCATACTTTCGAGCCACCTGCTGAAACGCATCTCAGAGTACGTGGTCCACAGTTTCATGGGAGGCACTAACACTGACCACCAAAGATATCCATTGTCAACGATAGTCCAGGGTTAGGGTTAGGTCTGGGTGATCCACCTCCTGCTTGGCGATCAGCTCGCAAATGGTCCATATATCAAGATTGTCTTGCTCTGACTCCTCATTTTCCCTATGTCTTCGGTATTGCAAGTACAACAATGGGTCGATATGTCCTGTAGTCAGGTCAATACAGCTAATAACCCGTGTTGGAGGGCCATAGGGTTGGGCATTGCCCATGATCCATGATGCCTTGGATCGGAGTTTTTTTGTGTGATCAAATCCTGGTTGGTTGGGACCCCGAAATCCAACCAACCAGAGGATCCGCGTTGGCTAGATTTTCAGTTTCCAAACTTCCCGGAACAGAGGTGGTCTATAGGGATTGGTAGGAAATCTACGTTGGTACAGGTTTTTTCATACATAATTTCCTGTTTCACGTTCGTGATTTTTGACCGTGTGGACCAGCCTAAGACAAAAACGAATGATCGACTCCTATTTTAAAATAACTCAAAATTTTTAAAATTGGGATGACATGTATTGTACATTGATAGATTTCGAAACATATGTACGTGTTTTTGCAATGGATTGCTCATTGCTTTTGTTGATTATACTGATGGATACATTGCTTGAATGGCTTGGAATGTTGTTTCAGAAGAATTACTTCTTGATTCCGCCCAAGCCGCCGTAGCAAGGTCCGCAATAATCCTTGGGATAGTATGATAGTACGTCAGTATCTTCTTCTGACACACAAAAAGTCTGGAAGCCATTTCTAGGAGAATAATGGCAAATATGAACGCTTTTGCCGCTATCCCCACAAGGGAAATCATCTTTTGAGCAGTAATGAGACTCCATTTCAGGTGCTCTCTTCTTCTCCTCGAGTAGCGCCATGTCTGATAGAGAGCGAGACTGACCGCTTCCCTGGCAACTTGAGCTGCAAGGTACAATGAACCTATACTTGGCAACGTTTTTGTCATTGCTCGTCCACTCGTTACATGCACCAGGATTCTTGTTCTCGGCAGTAGAGAAGCTTGCATGATCATCTGATACAAAGAGTGTGAGAACAGCAAAACCATCGATAGGATCACACTGCAGTTGGGTTTCAAAGAAGTCTTCTTGGCAGAGTGACTCTTGTCTGCCACACACTTGTCTTTCGTTAACATCGTCCGCAACAAAGGCAACCCAATCAATTTGCCCCCCGGTGCAATCTCCGTTTGAGACCAAGGTAGATGAAGTATCAAACAATTGCTGGAATCGCACAGTAACAACCCCATTTAATTCATCTAGCTTGACGATTTCAGGAACCGCATTTTCGGGCCATTCAACATCAGGTTCTTCATATTCCAGTTCAACCTCACATCCAGGAGAGGAAAACAAAGCTGTGCTTATGGACTCAGTTCCGGTTGTTGGGGCATCAGTTGGGTTTGCTGTAGGAACTTCTGTTGGCGATGCTGTTGGTCCAGACGTTGGTGCAAACGTAGGACTGTTAGTAGGTCCAGAGGTCGGTGCAAATGTTGGACTGCTAGTAGGCCCAAAGGTGGGCAAATCTTCCGTTCTGGCTGTTGGTCCACTGCTGGGTCCGCTGGTTGGCCCAGAAGTGGGGTCAGATGTTGGTGCGAATGTAGGTCCAGAGGTTGGAATTGGTGTAGGAGAAGAAGTTGGACCACTAGTTGGTTCTGGGGTGGGTTCCCTTGTCGGAGCCGAGGTAGGTCCGATAGTTGGTCCAAAGGTAGGTCCACTTGTAGGACCAAATGTAGGGCCGCTGGTGGGTCCAGCCGTGGGTTCCGCAGTAGGATGTAGAGAGGTTGCTCCAATAGTGGGCCCGCTTGTTGGACCAGACGTGGGGCCAGATGTTGGACCTGATGTAGGCCCACTACTTGGGGCAAATGTTGGACTAGAAGTTGGTCCACTGGTAGGTTCTCTAGTAGGTGCACTAGTTGGTGCCAAAGTAGGACTGTTGGTTGGCCCAGATGTTGGTTTAGTTGTTGGATCAGAAGTAGGCCTGTTTGTGGGTCCCATAGTCGGTCCCATAGTGGGAGGTACTGACGTTGGACTGCTAGTTGGACTGCTTGTTGGAAACTTTGTTGGAAACTTTGTTGGACCACTGGTTGGACTGCTGGTTGGTTCACTTGTTCGTCCAATCGTTGGTTGAGATGTGGGGCCAGATGTAGGCCCAGATGTAGGTCCGCGAGTTGGTGCAAATGTAGGACTAGAAGTAGGTCCAGAAGTGGGCCCAATAGTGGGCCTAGTAGTAGGCACCAAGGATGGACCAGAGGTGGGCCCAACTGTAGGTGGAGTTGTTGGCTTCATAGTGGGTTGCACTGTTGGACCAGCGGTTGGGCCAGCTGTCACTCCAGCTGTTGGTCCAGTTGTCGGTAGCGACGTAGGGCCACCTGTGGGTGCGCTGGTTGGCCCGGAAGTAGGAAGAGAAGTAGGTCCACCAGTAGGTGCGAAAGTTGGGCTCGATGTAGGGCCAATTGTGGGACTAATGGTAGGTTGCGAGGTTGGACCAAATGTCGATCCACTACTTGGACCGGATGTAGGCCCGCTTGTAGGCCCGCTTGTAGGCCCGCTTGTTGGTCCACTTGTCGGTCCGGATGTAGGTTCGCTTGTTGGACCAGATGTAGGACCGTGGGTAGGTCTGAGTGTTGGTCTCAAAGTAGGGCCAGCTGATGGTCCACTTGTTGGCCCAGATGTGGGTGCAGATGTGGGACCCGATGAAGGAATAGATGTAGGTCCGCTGGTAGGTGCAAACGTGGGGCTAGTAGTAGGTCCACTGGTTGGTCGATTTGTTGGTCCACTTGTTGGCTGAGCTGTTGGTCCAGACGTTGGGTTGGATGTAGGCCCAATAGTGGGTCCTACAGTAGGAGGTTCAGACGTAGGACCAGAAGTTGGTACGCCCGTGGGGGACAATGTGGGACCACTGGTTGGCGCAGACGTGGGTCTACTTGTTGGTCCAGAGGTGGGACCGGTGGTTGGGCCAACTGTTGGAGCAATTGTAGGATGAATTGATGGACCAGCGGTTGGCCCGCTTGTTGGCCCTGATGTTGGTCCAATGGTAGGTCCACTTGTTGGACCTGATGTAGGTCCTGATGTAGGCCCTGAGGTAGGCACAATTGTTGGACCTGAAGTTGGTCCTGATGTAGGTCCATTGGTAGGACCAACAGTAGGATAAGAAGTTGGACCTGATGTCGGTCCCAACGTCGGTAGAGATGTTGGTCCACCAGTTGGTGCGTTTGTAGGGGGAGAGGTTGGGCTAGGTGTAGGTCCACTTGTGGGTCCTGTGGTTGGTCCGATTGTTGGACCAGATGTCGGACCAGTTGTAGGTCCAATGGTTGGTCCTGATGTAGGCCCGGAGGTTGGTTGCGATGTTGGTCCACTTGTAGGACCAGATGTAGGACCGTTTGTGGGTCCTACAGTAGGCCCAGCACTAGGTCCAGACGTTGGACCGCTAGTTGGTCCAAATGTTGGACCAGATGTGGGGCCAGACGTTGGGCCGGATGTAGGTCCGCTTGTGGGGGCAAATGTTGGACTAGATGTTGGTCCGCTGGTAGGTGCACTAGTTGGTCCCAATGTTGGTCCACTTGTGGGAGCAGAGGTAGGACTGCCAGTTGGCGCTGACGTGGGTCCACTTGTTGGGCCAGAGGTAGGATTGGTGGTCGGATCAGCTGTGGGCGCCACTGAAGGTTGAATTGTTGGACCAGCGGTTGGCCCGCTAGTTGGCAGTGATGTGGGTCTACTTGTTGGTCCAGATGTCGGTCCAGTTGTTGGTCCAATTGTTGGACCACTGGTAGGTCCGGTAGTTGGAGCAGCTGTAGGATGAGATGTTGGACCTGAAGTTGGTCCTGACGTAGGCCCAATTGTGGGACCTGATGTTGGTCCTGATGTAGGTCCATTGGTAGGACCAACGGTAGGATAAGAAGTTGGACCTGATGTCGGTCCCGAGGTTGGAAGAGAAGTTGGTCCACCAGTTGGTTTGTCCGTTGGGGGAGAAGTTGGGCCAGATGTAGGTCCGCTTGTTGGTGTCAATGTTGGACCAGATGTAGGACCACTTGTTGGTCCTGTGGTTGGTCCGATTGTTGGACCAGATGTAGGACCAGTTGTTGGACCAGTTGTTGGACCAGGGGTAGGTCCAATGGTTGGTCCTGATGTAGGCCCGGAGGTTGGTCCATTTGTAGGACCAGATGTAGGACCGTTTGTGGGTCCTACAGTAGGCCCAGCACTAGGTCCAGACGTTGGACTGCTAGTTGGTCCAAATGTTGGACCAGATGTGGGGCCAGACGTTGGGCGGGATGTAGGTCCGCTTGTGGGGGCAAATGTTGGACTAGATGTTGGTCCGCTGGTAGGTGCACTAGTTGGTCCCAATGTTGGTCCATTTGTGGGAGTGGAGGTAGGACTGCCAGTTGGCGCTGACGTAGGTCCACTTGTTGGGCCAGAGGTAGGATTGATGGTTGGATTAGCTGTGGGCGCCATTGTAGGTTGAGTTGTTGGACCAGCTGTTGGTCCATTTGTTGGCAGTGATGAGGGGCCGGATGATGGGCCACTGGTAGGTCTATTTGTGGGTCCTGATGTAGGTGCAGAGGTGGGTCCACTGGTTGGTCTTAGTGTAGGCCCAATTGTGGGACCTGAAGTTGGTCCTGATGTAGGTCCATTGGTAGGACCAACAGTAGGATAAGAAGTTGGACCTGATGTCGGTCCCGACGTTGGTAGAGATGTTGGTCCACCAGTTGGTGCGTTTGTAGGGGGAGAGGTTGGGCTAGGTGTAGGTCCACTTGTGGGTCCTGTGGTTGGTCCAATTGTTGGACCAGATGTCGGACCAGTCGTAGGTCCATTGGTTGGTCCTGATGTAGGCCCGGAGGTTGGTTGCGATGTTGGTCCACTTGTAGGACCAGATGTAGGACCGTTTGTGGGTCCTACAGTAGGCCCAGCACTAGGTCCAGACGTTGGACCGCTAGTTGGTCCAAATGTTGGACCAGATGTGGGGCCAGACGTTGGGCCGGATGTAGGTCCGCTTGTGGGGGCAAATGTTGGACTAGATGTTGGTCCGCTGGTAGGTGCACTAGTTGGTCCCAATGTTGGTCCACTTGTGGGAGCAGAGGTAGGACTGCCAGTTGGCGCTGACGTGGGTCCACTTGTTGGGCCAGAGGTAGGATTGGTGGTCGGATCAGCTGTGGGCGCCACTGAAGGTTGAATTGTTGGACCAGCGGTTGGCCCGCTAGTTGGCAGTGATGTGGGTCTACTTGTTGGTCCAGATGTCGGTCCAGTTGTTGGTCCAATTGTTGGACCACTGGTAGGTCCGGTAGTTGGAGCAGCTGTAGGATGAGATGTTGGACCTGAAGTTGGTCCTGACGTAGGCCCAATTGTGGGACCTGATGTTGGTCCTGATGTAGGTCCATTGGTAGGACCAACGGTAGGATAAGAAGTTGGACCTGATGTCGGTCCCGAGGTTGGAAGAGAAGTTGGTCCACCAGTTGGTTTGTCCGTTGGGGGAGAAGTTGGGCCAGATGTAGGTCCGCTTGTTGGTGTCAATGTTGGACCAGATGTAGGACCAGATGTCGGACCAGTCGTAGGTCCATTGGTTGGTCCTGATGTAGGCCCGGAGGTTGGTCGCGATGTTGGTCCACTCGTAGGACCAGATGTAGGACTGTTTGTGGGTCCTACAGTAGGCCCAGCACTAGGTCCAGACGTTGGACCGCTAGTTGGTCCAAATGTTGGACCAGATGTGGGGCCAGACGTTGGGCGGGATGTAGGTCCGCTTGTGGGGGAAAATGTTGGACCAGAAGTGGGTCCGCTTGTCGGTGCATTAGTGGGTCCCAATGTTGGACCACTTGTTGGAGCCAAGGTAGGACCTCTAGTTGGCGCTGATGTGGGTCCACTTGTTGGACCGATGGTTGGTGCCACCGTAGGTTGAGATGTTGGACTACTTGTTGGTGCTGAGGTTGGTCCACTTGATGGTCCACTCGTAGGTCCACTGGTTGGTTTAACTGTAGGGCGACTTGTTGGACCAGGTGTTGGCTCTGATGTAGGTCCACTTGTTGGACCTGAAGTTGGTCCCGCTGTAGGTCCATTGGTAGGACCAAATGTAGGATAAGACGTTGGACCTGATGTAGGTCCGGATGTTGGTAGAGAAGTTGGTCCACCAGTTGGTCCGTTGGTTGGGGGAGAGGTTGGACCAGATGTTGGACCTGATGTAGGTCCACTTGTGGGTCCTGTGGTTGGTCCGATTGTTGGACCAGATGTAGGCCCGGAGGTTGGTTGCGATGTTGGTCCACTTGTAGGACCAGAAGTAGGACCGTTTGTGGGTCCTACAGTAGGTACAGAAGTAGGTTGAGATGTCGGCTCATTCGTGGGTCCACTTGTTGGCGGAGCCGTTGGTCTAGAAGTTGGGCTGGATGTAGGTCCAATAGTGGGTTCTGCTGTAGGGTCAGTCGTTGGACCAGAAGTTGGTGCGCTTGTTGGGGGAGATGTTGGATCACTCGTTGGTTCAGATGTAGGACCACTGGTCGGACCAACTGTTGGGGCCATTGTAGGTTGGGATGTTGGACCGATTGTTGGCCCACTGGTAGGTCCACTGGTTGGCGCACTGGTAGGTCCACTTGTTGGCTCTTGTGTTGGTCCAGAAGTAAGTGAGGATGTTGGTCCTGATGTAGGTCCATTAGTCGGACCAATGGTAGGATAAGACGTTGGGCCTGATGTTGGTCCAGATGTGGGTAGTGAAGTTGGTCCGCCCGTTGGTCTGTCCGTTGGAGCTAATGTTGGGCCAGATGTAGGTCGACTTGTTGGCGGCAATGTTGGACCAGATGTAGGACCACTTGTTAGAGCAGAGGTAGGTGCACTAGTTGGTCTCGATGTGGGTCCAGAAGTTGGTCCAGAAGTTGGTCTAAATGTGGTTCCAAATGTTGGGGTGCTTGTCGGACCAGAAGTAGGACCGTTTGTTGGTCCTACGGTAGGTACAGCAGTAGGCTGAGATGTTGGCGCATTCGTTGGTCCATTTGTTGGCCGAGCTGTTGGCCCAGACGTCGGACCGGATGTAGGTCCGCTAGTGGGTTCTACAGTAGGCTCAAACGTTGGACCAGAAGTCGGTGTGCTTGTTGGGGAAGACGTTGAACCGCTAGTTGGCAGTGACGTGGGTCCACTTGTTGGGCCAGAGGTAGGACCGATGGTTGGACCAGCCGTTGGGGCCACAGTAGGATGAGATGTGGGATTACTAGTTGGTCCTGATGTAGGGCTAGACGTTGGACCTGATGAAGGTGGTGAAGTTGGTGCATTGGTAGGCATGGTGGTTGGCCGTGAGGTTGGTGCATTAGTGGTCACAGAGGTAGGTCCTCTTGTCAGACCGGATGTTGGTCCTGATGTAGGTCCATTTGTTGGACCAATTATAGGTTGCCATGTTGGACCAGATGTAGGTAGCAAAGTAGGTCCACCTGTTGGACCATCTATTGGGGCAGTTGTGGGGCCAGATGTAGGTCCACTTGTTGGTTTCGAGGTTGGGCCAGGTGTAGGTCTACTCGTTGGTCCAGTCGTTGGCTCAGAGGTCGGTCCACTAGTTGGTCCAGCTGTAGGTCCAAAAGTAGGTCCGATTGATGGTCCAGACGTTGGACTACTGGTTGGGTGTACAGTTGGTGGCACACTTGGGCTATAGGTTGGTCCATCGGTTGGTCCGCTAGTTGGCCCATATGTTGGATCGGATGTAGGTATTGCTGTGGGTGTAGTTGTAGGCGTCGGTGATGGTGCAGATGTTGGTCCTTTTGTTGGCTCACTTGAAGGCTCGCTTGTTGGTGACGATGTAGGGCCAGCAGTTGGATCGGATGTTGGATATGAAGTTGGACCTGCTGTCGGAAGTGATGAAGGACTCAATGAGGGAACAGGAGTTGGGACTGAACTTGGACCGCTTGTAGGGCGAAAGCTTGGGATAGAAGTGGGATTCGGCATTGGTCCAGAAGTTGGTGTTGAACTAGGACCTGATGTGGGTCCAGAAGTAGGTCCAGAATTCGGCCCTGAAGTGGGTCCTGATGTTGACCCTGATGTTGGCCCCGACGTTGGTATTGAAGTCGGAGACTCTGTAGCAACAGATGGACTAGGTGTTGTGACTGTGGGGTGCCCTGAGGTCATCGCTGTAGGATTTGGCGTAGGTTCAGAAGCCAGTTGGGAACTGGGATTTGGTGACGGCCCCGAAGTTGGACCAGATGTGGGCCATGCTGTGGGACTACTAGTTGGTCCAGAAGTTGGAATCGGCGTTGGGCGCGACGTAGGAAGAGATGTTGGACTACTAGATGGCCCAACTGTTGGTCTTTCCGTTGGTGTGGATGTAGGATCTGATGTAGGGTGAGATGTAGGACCTGAAGTGGGTCTAGATGTAGGCCTCCCAGTCGGTAACAATGTAAGTCGTGAAGTTGGCCCAGATGTGGGATTTGAAGTTACAGTCCTGGATGGCCCAGGTGTAGGTCCAGAAGTAGGTCCAGAAGTAGGTCTTGAAGTGGGACCGGATGAAGGGCCAGCTGTGGGTCCACGTGTAGGGCCAAAAGTCGGCTCCGGTGTTGGTAGCTGAGACGGCTTTGAAGTTGGGCGACCAGTCGGACCTGTTGTCGGTCTAGATGTTAGTCTAGATGTAGGACTAGATGTGGGACTAGATGTAGGACCCAAAGTTGGACCCGATGATGGTCCAGATGTCGGGTTGCTAGTAGGCCCCAATGATGGTTCATCAGTAGGACTTGGCGTCTCCTTGAAAGTCGGTTTGATACTGGAAGGTGGAGTTTCAACTGTCGGGTGACCAGAGAATAATTCCGATCGTCCAGTTGTGGGATATAGGGATGGCACTTCTGTTGGGCTCAACGTGGGACCCGCTGTAGGTCTTGATGTGGGATTGCTAGATGGGATCTTTGTTGGACCAGACGTAGGCCCTGATGTTGGAGCCGAGGATGGAGACGGTGTTGGACCACTAGTTGGTCTACTTGTTGGATAGCCGGTTGGCACAGGTGTTGGGCCGGAGGAAGGGCCAGATGTAGGACTGGAAGTTGAAGATCTTGTCGGTCCAGACGTAGGATATGAGATAGTGGCTGAGGTAGGGACCGATGTGGGTCCAGATGTAGGACCGGATGTAGGATCTGATGTTGGATCGGATGTTGGACCGGGTGTGGGGCCAGATGTAGGACCGGATGTAGGACCAGATGTTGGACCGGGTGTGGGGCCAGATGTAGGACTGGGTGTTGGACCGGATGTGGGGCCGGATGTAGGTGCTCTCGATGGTCCGAAAGTTGGACCAAGTGTAGGATCACTGGTTGGACCAGACGATGGTCCAAAAGTTGGTTCTGATGTAGGTCTTGCTGTTGGAATATCAGTTGAACTTCTCGTAGGACTCGATGTTGGTCCTAATGTAGGATCTGGTGTTGAAGACGGAGTGGGTCCAGATGTTGGTGTATCATACGTAATTTGTGAGGGTGCTTGAGTTGGAGTTTCTTGTTGCTGGGGTACATTTGAACAAGTAGGAAGCATGGTCGGGTCAGACGGTGTCATAGCTGAAGGCTGACTTGAACAGTACTTGTTACAATGTAATGTGAAGGAGTAGGCAACAAAATTGTCCATGGAAGGTGGTGCTTGACAAGAAGCGCATGTCTGATCAGCAATCTGATTATCGCATAAATGGGCATAAATCTTGATGTCTGCCTGTCCACCAAAGCAGGATGCAGTGTAGTTCTGTTCCCATGACCTATAAACTGACGAAGATGTCTCGCAAACAGCACCAGTTCCCTTAACTT
Organism: Cylindrotheca closterium; assembly: GCA_933822405.4. Taxonomy (NCBI): domain Eukaryota; phylum Bacillariophyta; class Bacillariophyceae; order Bacillariales; family Bacillariaceae; genus Cylindrotheca; species Cylindrotheca closterium. The sequence continues at coordinate 28,473 of CAKOGP040000868.1, read as the reverse complement.
GTCGATTGATTGAGAGTTGAGATATTGGGCCGCTGTAGAAATTTTGTCTAACTTTGAACACGACAAGGTCTTCGTCTGGATCAGTATCAATAATAACAACTGGCAAGCCACTTTTACCAATATCAAAAAGTTGATAGTCTCCACACGTTCTTGGGCCGTTCCCTATCTTGGCATCGAATTTCTCCCTTGAAAAAGTTCTGCACACTTGTGTTGGCCCTTGTGTTGGAGAAGGTGCTACTGACCCGCATGATGGTTCGCTTGTCGGAGCTGTAGTTGGCATCGTCGGTGGAATTGGAGATAAGGTGGGACCTGAGATTGTTCGAGACCTTTTTCTAGCGGTTGGACTAGATGTTTGTGTAGGTTCAGCTGTCGGTCCAGACGTAGGATCTAAAGTTGGCCTTCCTGTAGGACCTGAAGTGGGTCCACTTGTCGGATTTGCTGTCGGAAACGAGGTTGGTCCAGAAGTTGGACCTGGTGTTGGAATGATAGGTTCCACCAATGGGCCAGAAGTGGGTGACGATGTCGGCATCAAAGTTGGTCCACTGGTTGGTCCACTGGTTGGTCCACTGGTTGGTCCAATGGTTGGTCCACTGGTTGGTCCACTGGTTGGGTCCAAGGTAGGTTCAGATGTAGGTCGCAAAGTGGGTTCCAAAGTTAGGGTGGATGTAGGTCCAGATGTCGGACCTGACGTCAGACCTGATGTTGGAGCTGATGTTGGGACGTGTGTTGGACCTGAAGTCGGGCCAGAAGTTGGCTCCGACGTTGGAGACAGAGTTGGGCTTGAGGTCGGGCGATTAGTCGGACCTGAAGTTGGTCTCGACGTAGGACCTAACGTGGGACTTGATGTTGGTCCAGATGTAGGACTTTCTGTTGGTGATGGTGTTGGACTACTAGTAGGCGTCGACGTCGGTCCTCCAGTTGGACTTGACGTTTCCTTGATAGTCGGTTTGCTGCTGGTAGGTGGAGTTTCTATAGTTGGATGACCAGAGAATGTTTCTGTTGGTCCAGATGTCGGGTATTGCGACGGCGCTTCTGTTGGTCCTGACGTTGGGCTTGATGTGGGTCCACTAGATGGAATCATGGTAGGACCAGATGTTGGCCCAGATGTAGGCCCAGAAGTTGGACCGGATGTTGGTACGGGTGTAGCCAAATGAGTTGGACTAGAAGTTGGACTGCTGGTTGGGGCTGGCGATGGAACATTACTGGGTCCTGATGTGAGTCCAGAGGTTGGACCAGACGAAGGACCATCGGATGGGTCACGCGTAATAGAATAGGTTGGACTGGATGTGGGTCCAGAAGTCGGTGCTGAAGTAGGAGTACTAGTTGGAGTGGAAGTTGGCCCAGATGTCGGTCTTGCTGTCGGATCAAATGTAGGTCCAGATGTAGGTCCAGAAGTTGGAGACGGAGTCGGTGCAAAAGTTGTAATAATTGTAGGTTCCTGAGAAGGCTGCTCGGTAGGATGTGTCGTTGGATCCATTGAAGGACTTGATGTGGGTGCAGACGTTGGTCCACTGGTAGGGCTGGAAGTTGGTCCTGATGTAGGACTCTTTGTCGGTAATCGCGTTGGACTACTAGTAGGCGTCAACGTCGGTCCTCCAGTTGGACTTGACATTTCCTTGATAGTCGGTTTGCTGCTGGTAGGTGGAGATTCTATAGTAGGGTGACCAGAAAATGTATTTGTTGGTCCAGATGTTGAGTATGGCGTCGACGCTTTTGTTGGGTATGGCGTCGGTGCTTCTGTTGGTCCTGACGTCGGGCTTGATGTGGGTCCACTAGATGGAATCATGGTAGGACCAGATGTAGGCCCAGATGTTGGACCGGATGTTGGTGCAGGTGTAGTCGAATGAGTTGGACTAGAAGTTGGACTGCTGGTTGGAACTGTTGATGGAACATTACTGGGTCTTGATGTTAGACCAGAGCTTGGGCCAGACGTAGGACCATTGGATGGGTCGTGTGTAGTAGAATAGGATGGACTGGATGTGGGTCCAGAAGTCGGTACTGAAGTAGGAGTACTAGTTGGAGTGGAAGTTGGCCCAGATGTCGGTCTTGATGTTGGATCAAATGTAGGTCCAGATGTAGGTCCAGATGTAGGTCCAGATGTAGGTCCAGATGTTGGCGCTGATGTTGGCGAAGATGTTGGCACAGATGTTGGCGAAAATGTAGGTCCGGAAGTTGGAGACGGAGTCGGTGCAAAAGTTGTAATAATTGTAGGTTCCTGCGAAGGCTGCTCAGTAGGATGTGTTGTTGGATCCATTGTTGGACTTGATGTGGGTGCAGTTGTGGGTGCAGTTGTTGGTCCACTGGTAGGGCTGGAAGTTGGTCCTGATGTAGGACTGGAAGTTGGTCCTGATGTAGGACTCTTTGTCGGTAATGGCGTTGGACTACTAGTAGGCGTCAATATCGGTCCTCCAGTTGGACTTGACGTTTCCTTGATAGTCGGTTTGCTGCTGGTAGGTGAAGATTCTATAGTAGGGTGACCAGAGAATGACTTTGTTGGTCCAGATGTCAAGTATGGCGTCGACGCTTTTGTTGGGTATGGCGTCGGATCTTCTGTTGGTCCTGATGTCGGGCTTGACGTTGGGCTTGATGTGGGTCCACTAGATGGAATTATGGTAGGGCCAGATGTAGGCCCAGATGTAGGCCCAGAAGTTGGACCGGATGTTGGTGCAGGTGTAGTCGAATGAGTTGGACTAGAGGTCGGACTGCTGGTTGGAACTGTTGATGGAACATTACTGGGTCTTGATGTTGGACCAGAGGTTGGGCCAGACGTAGGACCATCGGATGGGTCACGTGTAGTAGAATAGGATGGACTGGGTGTGGGTCCAGAAGTCAGTGCTGAAGTAGGAATACTAGTTGGAGTGGAAGTTGGCCCAGATGTTGGTCTTGCTGTTGGATCAAATGTAGGTCCAGATGTTGGCGCAGATGTTGGCGAAGATGTTGGCGCAGATGTTGGCGAAGATGTAAGTCCAGAAGTTGGAGACGGAGTCGGTGCAAAAGTTGTAATAATTGTAGGTTCCTGCGAAGGCTGCTCAGTAGGATGTGTTGTTGGATCCATTGAAGGACTTGATGTGGGTGCAGACGTTGGTCCACTGGTAGGGCTGGAAGTTGGTCCTGATGTAGGACTCTTTGTCGGTAATGGCGTTGGACTACTAGTAGGCGTCAATATCGGTCCTCCAGTTGGACTTGACGTTTCCTTGATAGTCGGTTTGCTGCTGGTAGGTGAAGATTCTATAGTAGGGTGACCAGAGAATGACTTTGTTGGTCCAGATGTCAAGTATGGCGTCGACGCTTTTGTTGGGTATGGCGTCGGATCTTCTGTTGGTCCTGATGTCGGGCTTGACGTTGGGCTTGATGTGGGTCCACTAGATGGAATTATGGTAGGGCCAGATGTAGGCCCAGATGTAGGCCCAGAAGTTGGACCGGATGTTGGTGCAGGTGTAGTCGAATGAGTTGGACTAGAGGTCGGACTGCTGGTTGGGACTGTTGATGGAACACTACTGGGTTTTGATGTTGGACCAGAGGTTGGGCCAGATGTAGGACCATCGGATGGGTCACGTGTAGTAGAATAGGATGGACTGGATGTGGGTCCAGAAGTCGGTGCTGAAGTAGGAGTACTAGTTGGAGTGGAAGTTGGCCCAGATGTAGGTCCAGATGTAGGTCCAGATGTTGGCGCAGATGTTGGCGCAGATGTTGGCAAAGATGTTGGCAAAGATGTTGGCAAAAATGTAGGTCCAGAAGTTGGAGACGGAGTCGGTGCAAAAGTTGTAATAATTGTAGGTTCCTGTGAAGGCTGCTCAGTAGGATGTGTTGTTGGATCCATTGTTGGACTTGATGTGGGTGCAGACGTTGGTCCACTGGTAGGGCTGGAAGTTGGTCCTGATGTAGGACTCTTTGTTGGTAATTGCGTTGGACTACTAGTAGGCGTCAATATCGGTCCTCCAGTTGGACTTGACGTTTCCTTGATAGTCGGTTTGCTGCTGGTAGGTGAAGATTCTATAGTAGGGTGACCAGAGAATGACTTTGTTGATCCAGATGTCGGATATGGCGTCGACGCTTTTGTTGGGTATGGCGTCGGATCTTCTGTTGGTCCTGATGTTGGGCTTGACGTTGGGCTTGATGTGGGTCCACTAGATGGAATCATGGTAGGGCCAGATGTAGGCCCAGATGTAGGCCCAGAAGTTGGACCGGATGTTGGTGCAGGTGTAGTCGAATGAGTTGGACTAGAGGTCGGACTGCTGGTTGGAACTGTTGATGGAACATTACTGGGTCTTGATGTTGGACCAGAGGTTGGGCCAGACGTAGGACCATCGGATGGGTCACGTGTAGTAGAATAGGATGGACTGGATGTGGGTCCAGAAGTCGGTGCTGAAGTAGGAGTACTAGTTGGAGTGGAAGTTGGCCCAGATGTCGGTCTTGCTGTCGGATCATATGTAGGTCCAGATGTAGGTCCAGATGTTGGCGCAGATGTTGGCGAAAATGTAGGTCCAGAAGTTGGAGACGGAGTCGGTGCAAAAGTTGTAATAATTGTAGGTTCCTGCGAAGGCTGCTCAGTAGGATGTGTCGTTGGATCCATTGTTGGACTTGATGTGGGTGCAGTTGTGGGTGCAGTTGTTGGTCCACTGGTAGGGCTGGAAGTTGGTCCTGATGTAGGACTGGAAGTTGGTCCTGATGTAGGACTCTTTGTTGGTAATTGCGTTGGACTACTAGTAGGCGTCAATATCGGTCCTCCAGTTGGACTTGACGTTTCCTTGATAGTCGGTTTGCTGCTGGTAGGTGGAGATTCTATAGTAGGGTGACCAGAAAATGTCTTTGTTGGTCCAGATGTCGGATATGGCGTCGATGCTTTTGTCGGGTATGGCGTCGGATCTTCTGTTGGTCCTGATGTCGGGCTTGACGTCGGGCTTGACGTCGGGCTTGACGTCGGGCTTGATGTGGGTCCACTAGATGGAATCATGGTAGGGCCAGATGTAGGTTCAGATGTAGGCCCAGAAGTTGGACCGGATGTTGGTGCAGGTGTAGCCGAATGAGTTGGACTAGAAGTCGGACTGTTGGTTGGGACTGTCGATGGAACGTTACTGGGTCTTGATGTTGGACCAGAGGTTGGGCCAGATGTAGGACCATCGGATGGGTCACGTGTAGTAGAATAGGATGGACTGGATGTGGGTCCAGAAGTCGGTGCTGAAGTAGGAGTACTAGTTGGAGTGGAAGTTGGCCCAGATGTAGGTCCAGATGTAGGTCCAGATGTTGGCGCAGATGTTGGCGAAGATGTTGGCGCAGATGTTGGCGAAGATGTAGGTCCAGAAGTTGGAGACGGAGTCGGTGCAAAAGTTGTAATAATTGTAGGTTCCTGCGAAGGCTGCTCAGTAGGATGTGTCGTTGGATCCATTGTTGGACTTGATGTGGGTCCAGACGTTGGTCCACTTGTAGGGCTGGAAGTTGGTCCAGATGTAGGATCCGATGTTGGTCCAGATGTAGGACTGGAAGTTGGTCCAGATGTAGGACTCTTTGTCGGTGATGGCGTTGGACTATTAAAAGGCGTCGATGTCGGTCCTTCAGTTGGACTTGGTGTTACCTTGATCGTCGGTTTGATGCTTGTAGGTCGAGATTCCATAGTGGGGTGACCAGATAATGTCTCTGTTGGTCCAGATGTCGGGTATGGCGACGGCGCTTCTGTTGGTCCCGAAGTAGGGCCCGATGTTGGCACAAACGTTGGGCTCATCGTGGGACCCGATGTTGGCACAAATGTTGGGCTCGACGTAGGACCCAACGTGGGCCCACTCGAAGGCGTCATAGTTGGACCAGATGTAGACCCAAGTGTAGGTCCAGGTGTAGGCCCAGAAGTTGGACCGGATGTTGGTGCAGGTGTAGTTGAATAAGTGGGGCCAGACGTAGGACTACTGGTCGGCACCGGTGATGGGACATCAGTGGGTGCTGATGTAGGGCCCAAGGTCGGACCTGAAGTTGGACCGGATGTTGGACCTTCAGTTGGTATCATTGGTTCCAATGATGGTTCATGTGTAGGCTCTGCAGTTGGTGACAACGTAGGAGATAGCGTTGGACCTTCGGTTGGGGAGAAAGTTGGACTCGATGTTGGTCGTGATGTAGGACTGAATGTAGGACTAGATGTGGGACCAGACGTTGGACGAGATGTCGGGCCAGATGTTGGACCAGATGTTGGACCAGATGTCGGTTCGGATGTCGGTTCGGATGTTGGACCAGATGTTGGAGCAGGTGTAGTTGAATGAGTTGGGTTTGAGGTTGGACTATTGGTAGGCACACGCGATGGGACATCAGTAGGTGCTGAAGTAGGTCCAGTGGTTGGTTCGCTTGTAGGACTAGATGTTGGAACCGAAGTAGGACTAGAGGTTGGGTTGCTCGATGGACTCTGGGTCGGACGAGGAGTTGGGTTTTTGGTAGGAGCATCTGTTGGGTGCAATGTATCACTAGCGGTTGGTGCCGAAGTTGGAACGAAGGTGGGGCTTGATGTTGGTCCAGAAGTAGGAGCGAAAGTTGGACTGAAAGTTGGTCCGGAGGTAGGAGAAAGGGTTGGGCTGGCTGTAGGACCAGAAGTTGCTGCGTTTTTGGTCGGGCTATCCGTGGGTGTTGCCGTTGGAATATCAGTGGGAGATAGCGTTGGACCAGTAGTTGGAGCAAAAGTTGGACTAAAAGTTGGACCGGAAGTGGGAGAAAGCGTAAAAACTCTTTCGATTTCATTGCCATCGGCATCGTATACAGGTTCATCCATTCCACAGATGTTACAAGCGATCTTGATCTTGTAGCGACAGACATCACTTTGGGGATCCCATCCGTCACATACCACCTCGTTTTCCGCCGTCATTGTGATTGCAACATATACATCAATAGTGGCATACCCATCAAAACAAAGCGACGTGAAAAAGTCACTCTTGGCTCCAGTAGTCAGCGAAAATTTTCCCGAACTAGCAATTCCACCGCTGTCGCCGCCGCGATAGATGACTTGCATCCAGATAATGTCATGAGCCATCCAGTTTTGAAGACTGTATACGATTTTGCCGTCTGCGCTGAAATGAACTTGCAAAGCAGCTGTATTGAACCCTTCTCCACCACAGTCTCGTTCAATGCTAGCGGCATTCTCCTTGCGGACGCAAGATGAGGGAAGGCCATTATCGGACAGAGCTAGAGTGGTAGAGGAAGCTCCAGTATCTGGCAATGTTTTGGCACAGTCTCCAGTGGGTGTGGATACTCGCCACCAACACTCTGTGCCGGCTGCAAAATCGGAACATGTCCTTTCTTTGGAGGCGGAGCATTCGGCCAAAGAATGTTCACCCACTCGAAAGGATTCGTATCCAGTACATTTTTTCCCATCTTGCAAGAGAAATCTGGCATCTTCTCCTTTGGGTACGTATAAACACATGCTTTCTTTATTATGAAAAGGAGCAATCTCTTTGGAATCCCATCCGCCATTGTCCTTTTCGTTACGGCCGCACCCAGTTGTATCGTCACCCGTATCACAGGCATGGCTAATGGCTCCCTTCTTTTGGCAACCTTCTAAACTAGTGTCGTATTGCAAACAGACCTTCCAAAGACATGCGAATTCGCCCTCATTACATGATTTGTTGTCTGGTGCTTCTTCCACGGTAAACGAGATACAATCTCGTTGCAACGAACATGAACCCAATGGTTTCCCTAAAGCAAGAGACGGTAATAGGAGAGCCCCACTCCATAGCAGTTGTATAGAATAGGAGAGCTTCATCTTTCCAATTATTGACTAAGGGTGGCTGTTGAATTGATCCTCTCCTTATCGTCTTTGGTTGGAAGTTGATGGTGGTTGTTCTAATAAGTTGGTTCCATAATCCATATTATCAATCTTCGCATATTGGTTGCGCGTTGGCGACCTCGAACTGTCGCTCAACGTCTGCGCCGACATCTAATTAATATGAGTAGTTTACAATTGGCGATGGCAATTACGGATTTATTATAATACTCGTAGGCGCGCGGGAGGGAGACATGCGCGTGATTGGGAAACGGATAGCAATCAGACGAATACGATTAAAACCAGCCGCGTCATCATTCGCCATCTTTTCTGCGGACAAATCCTTATGTTTCCTTGGGATTTATTGCATCTCATCTTTGCCATATATAAACGCGGGAATTTGGCTCATTGTTTAACATTTCGAGCAATATGTGGAGTAGAGAAATCAAGACTACACTTTCATTAATTGAAATTTTAAAGGCAGAAGTCATTCGGATACCGAAAACACACAAAACTCCGTCTTTCCACGGTTCATGTGTCGTGATCAAGACTCCTCTTTAAAACAGTACAGTACTGTGGTAGGTGGGAAGGTGAGAGACCCAAGCTTCTCTCTATCTACATCCCAAGATTTCAACGACCAAAAAAAGGGCAAAGCACTTCCGGCACAAAGCCAAAGCCATCGTCATCCTGAATCATCAAGACTTGCTTGGTAAATGATATCTCGAGGACCGGCAGCTGGGAGCCTGACTACACCTGATAGAACCAACA
>CAKOGP040000868.1:9363-19873 GCA_933822405.4 Cylindrotheca closterium | reverse complement strand
AAAAAGGGCAAAGCACTTCCGGCACAAAGCCAAAGCCATCGTCATCCTGAATCATCAAGACTTGCTTGGTAAATGATATCTCGAGGACCGGCAGCTGGGAGCCTGACTACACCTGATAGAACCAACAACAACAACAGCAACAACATGAACGGACTGTTTCAAGGCGATCATCAACTGAATGCGAGGTCCTCGCTTCCCCTTTCCATTGCTGGCAGTGGTTCCAGCAATAATTTGGCCAACCAACGCATAGCGCCCTCATTTATCGACAACAACAATGCTACCTTGTCCGTGTCAGATTCCTTAAACGCCCTGAACCGTCAGAACAAGTGTATTGGTGAAATCGGTGGCAATGGCGGCATTGGAAATGATGCATCCGCTCTTATCAAGGTTGGCATTGGAGGAAACAGCTTGTTCAAGGGTGGGAATTTGATGGACAACAACAACAATAACAAGAGCAATGGTATGATGGTGGACATCAACAAACGGAAACGCTCGTTACCAGAGACGAATGACATCTCTGTAAGCAAAGGCATCTCAACTTCAGTGAACGACCCAACCTTGCTGCAACGATTGAATACCCTAAGTGGAGGCTTTCCCATGCCCAAATGGGCTCGGAATGCGGCGAATGGGAATGGTAGTAACAGTGGTGGCTGTGGCAGCAGTATCCAAACTACTAGTGTTTCTACTTCCAATGATAGTACTAGTATCAGCTCGGGAACGGGAATCGGTGAACGTCGTCGCAAGGGAATGAGCATACAAGAAATGATGAAAGAAAGGAAACGTTTAGAACTGGAGCGAGTCAATAATCTAAGCGGTGGCTTTCCCTTGCCCAAACTGGACGCGGACGAAACTTCTTTGGGAAGGAAACAACAAGGAATCCAACCGGCCTCCCTGGATACCTTTCGTCAAGTCTGGTTGCAAACACCACCTGCATATCAAAAGGAAGTTTTGTCACGGAGACTGGAAAGGGGGGATTTTGTGGGCAAGAAGAAGAGAAGGACGAGATCATAGCCATGGACCATGGGGGTGCGAATGATGTGTGAAGGAACAGGTTTTGTCCTTTCGCCCATGTTTTGAAAAATATCGATTTATGAGTTATATGCGCTGATTGTTACCACCGTATGAGAAAATGACTATGATGATGATGATGATGATGATGATGATGATGATGATGATATTCTGGCAATGTTTTGGAGAGCAAGGATATTCAATATTCTCAATACAATACGTGTCATCCATACAATGAAGGACTATTTCATGTCTACTTGGTTTTACAGGAACGAAGGCAATCATGTGTACAATTAGATAATTCGAGTTGTAAATATCATGTTGTATGATTTACCTGTCTTTATATATGATCATCGAATCCTGTCCGAAGGCATCGCCAGATGGATACCAATACACCTCAATAAATGGTGTTTTATGGTCTTCTTGCACCGTGGAAGAACAACAAGCAGCAGCAATTGCAGCTGGCTGGTGTTACGAGGATGATTGTGATGACGGTGATGGTCGTCATCAACTTCCTTCAGACACACTCGGAAGTTCAAATCAATCTTTCATGAATGAGACTATCGCGAGGTCGTCAAAATAGATGTACAGTACGAGTACTAGCTAGCTAGTACACCAGGTAATACGGTACGGTACCGGGGGTACCATTAACGACCCATCCGATTGATTGCGGCACGATTCATTTCCAAACCTCCGGGTTGGAATCGAAATTCAGCACTCCGTAGATTGCTACGTACATTAAAGTACTGGAGAAGCAAAACAAACCTGGCTGGCACCGACTTCGAGACGTGCAATTTTGGCTGTTTGCAGCGTACGGCGTCGCGATCAAACAAAAAGCAAAAAATCATCGCTCCCCCCCAACTTCTTCAGTAGCATCCAATAATGTCGAGTAAACAAACGAATCCCAATGCACAAGACAATGACGATGATGACGGCGTGACGCCAGAGCCCCCCGCTAGAGGTCTCTTTGCGGATGTCTTTCGAGAGTCCCTTGGAGAAGACATAGACAAAGCGGACCTTGATGATGGCGAACTGTTCCGTCGCGATGGTCCAGCAAGGAAGCCTGATCACGACAATGGCCTTCCCGATTCCCCTGAAAGCATTACCCAATCTCGAGCGCCTCATGGCAAAGAGGCTGCTGGAATGTCCCGGTAGGTAGCAAAATAGGAGGATCGTCACTCAACAGGTCCGAGGAGTACCAAGCACGTCTCACGATGACCATTTTCTTGCCACTTTGGCTCTTTTGTACCTTCTGCCCGATACAATTAATTTTCATCATATCATGTCATATCATACAACAGATCTATTCATACAGATGATGAAACTGAATGGAGGTACGTTCCTGTTTCATTTAAATTCGGATTGGCCCAAACGATTTCGACAAACGGGTTTCCAGTGTACAGTGTGCAGTTCAGACCTGCCGTGTTTCAATTTTGAAACGACCATGCCTTTCTCACCATGTCGCTTCACTTTTGGCATGATTTGATGAATTTCTGCATCAACACCAATATCAATATGACTATCACCACTATCAATACGCTCAATTCCAAATCCAGATCCATGCCAATGATACCGCCTGATTCCCTATTGCCAACCTCCCCTTTTGATTTACGCCCGGCATCATCGCCGGCAGCTGCCCCCATGAGAGGAATCGTGGAACCAAACGCAAATTTTTATGATTTCAAATTTACAGACTTGGCAAGGCAGACAGACTTGATGACACGCCAAGCAGATGTGATGGATGAGTTTCTCGACGTTCTTCCCTTAAATCCCATGAAGCCTGGAGGAGGTCCAACCATTCAAAAGCTGAAGCCTCAGCGGCCACCTTCAAAAACGATGATTCTGACTCCTGAACAGCAAGCACAAATAATTCGAAACCCCACCAAGGCTACATTTATTCCACCATCAATTTCTGCCGTGGAAATCAGAATTGCTGGCTGGGGACCCTCTGGTGTGTGCTTGCTTCGGAATCTTCCAATAATATATCCCAACAGGGCCAAGATTGTTAGAGAGAATTCCTTTCCTTTGGAATCGCTGGCTCAAGTAACTGAACAAATCCAAATCTACGACAAAACTCTTGGATTTCAAGTTATTTACCAAGAGAAACCGCTCAAGGCTATCATCCAAACTCCCAACTGTGGGGAGTTCATTGTCGATTTTTGGGCTTCGTCGTCGAATCCTGACTTTTACCTGGCACTCCACCCACGACGAGAAGTTGGTATTCAAACCCAAACCCAAATGAGTATGCTCTTGAAGGCCTTGAAGGAAGATGGAGAGAATATTGCCAACCTGCCACTCCCTACCCCTCAGCCCTTTGACAGCAAAGGTTTGGAACGTCTGGAATCCTACCTTGAAAACTCAGTCCAAGTTATGGAAGCCAAGCGGGCCAAAACTACTGGAAAGCCAACGGAAGTTTTTAGGCGAAATGTTCTGGCAGAGGTCCACCATGCACTCATGTCCGAATCACTAGAGCAACGCAAATTTGCCATGTCATTATTGCTGCACGGCACTGATCTCAAGTCAACCATGGGATCCTTTGCATGCCGAGTGACCGCTGTCGTTCTGGCGGGATCTTCTTTGGACCAGGCGGAGTTGGAAGACCAGAATGCCATGGATATTCACAAGACTTTGATCCAAATCTTGCAAGAGGCCGAATTTGTCGGAGACGAGGACCGATTCCACGACTTTACCGAGATTCCCCAGGACAGCGACATGACCACCAACACCTTTCATTCCAAGCCCTTGTCCCCTCGCAAGCGTCCTCGACACTATGAGGATTTCATGTGCGAGATCCACAATATGGCCATGACCATTTTAGTCCAAGCACTCGAGGTGGCTACCTGTTTTCAACAGCACAAGGATCTGATACAACAGTTTGTAACCAACTATTACTTGGCCAACAATGGAGCCATGAATGCCGTTTTCGAGCGATGTATCTTTCAAGTCAATGACCCTTTGGCCAGCCATTCCCTTTCCAAGGGTTACTTGGCCTGCAGAGCGCTCCGCATCTTGGCCGAATCCAGTACTGAGTTGCGCAAGCAAGTGGAATCGGATGATCGCACCAAGTTGAGCATTCTGGGAGCCTTGGAAGTAGGAGAATCTAGTCACTGGTTGCTCCATCGAGAAACCAAGGTTTTACACAATTTGATTTATGGTCAAATGTGAACCTTTGCACGAATGATTATCGGGGGTCCAAGGTAGAAGGAATGACTACTGATCTTTCTCTCAAGTTCTCGGGATCATCAAGGCTCGATGAAGCAACGATTTGGTTTCTTTCACAAAGCTTTGCTTTGGCAAAAATCCTAGTAGCGTATTCGCAACACTGAGCTGGATAAAACGTACGAAGTCAGTCTCGGACGACATGTTCTCCATCGTTGGAGCATATGATAGGCAGGAATGACAGATCATGTATTGCTCGATGCAATCATGCATTCTTGGCCGCCCTCCCCAAAAGTTTCAAACGGTCTGGCGACGACGAATGAATGAACGGTACTAACATATCCATCCATCTATATCATCCATGCGTCGGAGTCCCAGCTTGCGTGGATTCGTTGTCATTTCCGATCCCCTTTGCGTTCTGTCCATTGCAGGTATCATGGTTCTCATCATTCGAGATGAAAAACCAAAACGGTGGTTCGTCTACCTTTTCAGCAGTCAATATGTCAGTCAATCAATTTCAATCCTTATTTCACTATAACAAGTCATGAGTCCATTATGGCACCGGTAGGGTCAAATATAGAATGGAAAGTATTACAGTTCATATCATTACTCGATTTGCAAACAAACCTGTGTAGTGCACGATCCTACTGATACTCATGCACAACCTGTATCATACACGTTTCAATATCACACAATCACGGCACTGTCGTGCCGACCATTTCCCTCATTATTAAAATCTAATTCTTAGATCAGAGGAGACAAGAGTTTTCGATTTTTTTTGTTCGTCTATGAAATTGTGAGTTACTATTATTCAACTTCTGATCTGACATGGTTGAAAAGCTTGTTTTGCCGCTTAGCCCAAATACTTGTATATTATATTTGCCTCCTTTCCTTTTTGAAATTAAAAAGATGGGAGAATGTAACAATAAGCCAAAAATCAGTACATTTTATACATCGCAATGGTAGTAATGACAAATGCTGTCTAGCGTAGCTTGTTTAGCGTTCCCAGAACTTGAATCCGAAGTAGTAGAATGTAGCCAAGAAAGGAGCGACGAAACCTCCACCTGTAAAATAAAGTGTCAAGCAGTATTAGTTTGTGATGGGAAACTGTGAATGAATAAATGGGTTTCTAATTCGAATCGCTGCCGCCAACGACAATGTCAACTCGACGAGACTGGGCTGCACTGTACTGACTCAGCAATGGACTAACAAGACGTACCCCAGAACCAGAGGTTGAAGTTTCTCTTTTTGGCAGCAAGTTCTTCAGCTGTAGGTGGTGGTGGTCGGTCCTTGAGAGAAACTGCAAAGGTAGAAGACTCCAAAGAAGAAGCAGGCCCATTCAGGTACTGTTGGATTCCGTCTTGCATGGAGGACGTCGAGGAAACACCTGGATGCTGTTGCAAAGAGGCAACATTGATTTGGATGGCAGCAGGTGGAACCAAGGCGGAAACAGCGGCCATGATGGCAGCCAAGATAAGGAGTTGAAGTTTCATCATCTTTTATTGTCTTGTAGCTTTTGGTTTCTTGGTTGCACTCTCAGGACACAAGATGTTGATGTTCGGTTTTGACTTGAAAGATCGACCATCAACATCCTACATGAATTGGCTGGAGTTCTGGTACTTTGTTTTACCTTAGACTGACACGTTCAAAAATCCCTGATCCCTGACTCACAATATTCGACCAAAATTCAACGTCGACTACTTTGACCAAAATTGAATTGGTCTCGTGCACGCGAGCCGTCATTCAAAGTGCAACGGATTTCCTTTTGTTTGGCTTCAGGTTTCAAACTTGACAGTTTCATTTGTTCCAAGACCACCATGTCTCGAGCTAACTGCATCACCGCTGAATCCTATTATCAGGCATCTTTGGATGCCATTGATGCTACATTTCAAAATGTTTTGAATGAGACAAGCGATCCACTTGAAGAGGCTCTCTTTCGTGAAACGCAAGTCTCTTTGATCGCTGCTTTGGAGCAAGTGGCCCAACCGATGAACGATTCGGAATATCAAGCACTGGTCAATGCCTATCACGAGACTCCTTATGATCAAAATGATGATGATGATGATGAATACGAGGGTGAAATGGGTCAACAAGCTGAAAACACCATTCAAGCGTATGACGATGAACAAGAAGAAGAGTTGGACGAAGAAGACTTACTCGACGTTGCGGCTCTGAAAGAAGCCAAAGCAAAGCGCCAGCAAATTCGAGCTTTATCCAATCGAGTAGCACGCATTCGCCAACGAGTTTTGGATCGGGTTGCTACGACAACCGAGAAAGAGTGCCTTATGGAACAACCGACAATTTGCATCGAAAAATCACCCGACTTGGACATTGACAAACATTCAGGTCTCATGCAATCATCACTGCAAAATCTGAATAACATTTTGAAGGATAGCACATGGCAAAAGAATCTTCCTCAGCAAACCCAAAGAATGCAAAAGACCATGAAAAGTATCCAGTATCATGAGATTACCAATCACCAATTGTCTCAAACAGAGACTGCCATTTTGTCACAAACCAACGACCGTTTGGACGAAGAACTGGAGAAAGAACGCCTTCAGCTTTCTCAAACCAGTGTTACAACAAAAGATCCAGTGGCAGAGGACGGAACCAATGCATCGCCAGAAGATCGATTGGCAACCTTTATGCAAGACTATTTCTAGTGGATTTCCAATTGAACTGTGTTCTAATAAAATAGGATATAAAACAAAAGGAGACATGACAAGCAAAAAATTTCAACAACAATTATGAAATGTTTTGTTCCTATTCTTTTAAAGAATAAAAAGTATTATAATAGAGTGTATATTTTTATAAATATTTTACAAGTTCGCCTTATCATTGCGAAACATTTGAAAACAATGGCAGAGGCTATACAACTTTTAAAGAAGCTTCCCAACCATTGGGAGACTTAATCGCGTGGCTGATTTGTACCTCTCAGTCTTCTATTTGGTAGGACCGCACAAGTGCTTTGACAGTACAACGCGAACGTGTACTTGACTGTCGATGACCCACCAGAGACGGCGCCACAAGTATTGGGAATCGAAGCATTGTCTGCAACTGAATCGAACAGGGCAGTATCAGTCATCCACATATCGATCAGAGTCTGAGGAGAGCCACCTGTGCAATGGGCGGTGTACAAGATGCCATCGGCAGCACACAATCTAACATCGGAGGAAGCGGTACACGTGGCTGTACCGTCAGCAAGAGAATAGTATTCGATGTAGACATTCTGCAAGACAGATCCAAATGTGTTATCAACCGAGAAAGTCACAGTACTGTCAGTTTGGCTCTGGATACGAATGGGAGCTCCACTGAAAACTGTTGATCCAGTGGTGGAATGATGTACCACATCTGCGGGACAAGCAGACGCTGTAAGATCCGAACAGTTGTCACCACTTGAGTCCAATGACTCTGATGGAGATGGTCCAATTGGCTCCGCAGGTCCAGATGGAATAGTTCCCTCATCAGAACTCTCCGCCCCATTCTCATCAACAGTAGGTCCAGTTGGAGTTGGTCCAGTTGGAATCGTTCCGTCACCGCCACCAGCTGGTCCAGATGGAGTAGGCCCAGAAGGTCCAGACGGCGTTGGTCCAGAAGGCCCGGATGGAGTTGGTCCAGTAGGTCCGGATGGAATAGTTCCCTCATCAGAACTCTCCGCCCCATTCTCATCAACAGTAGGTCCAGAAGGTCCAGATGGAGTTGATCCAGTAGGTCCGGATGGAATAGTTCCCTCATCAGAACTCTCCGCCCCATTCTCATCAACAGTAGGTCCAGAAGGTCCAGATGGAGTTGATCCAGAAGGTCCAGATGGAGTTGATCCAGTAGGTCCGGATGGAATAGTTCCCTCATCAGCAGAACTCTCCGCCCCATTCTCATCAACAGTAGGTCCAGAAGGTCCAGATGGAGTTGATCCAGTAGGTCCGGATGGAATGGTTCCCTCATCAGAACTCTCCGCCCCATTCTCATCAACAGTAGGTCCAGAAGGTCCAGATGGAGTTGACCCAGAAGGTTCAAAGGGTCCAGACGGCGTTGGTCCAGAATGTCCAGATGGAGTTGGTCCAGAAGGTCCAGACGGCGTTGGTCCAGTTGGCCCAGATGGAATAGTTCCGTCACCGCCATCAGTTGGCCCAGATGGAGTAGGTCCAGAAGGTCCAGATGGAATAGTTGCCTCATCAGAACTCTCAGAACTCTTGTCATCACCAATAATTTCGGGAACGGGAATAGCTGCCTCATCAGAGCTCTCGGAACTCTTGTCATCACCAATAATTTCGGGAACGGGAATAGTTGCCTCATCAGAGCTCTCGGAACTCTTGTCATCAATGTATTCGGGATCACAAGTCTCGCTACAGTCCAATTCGACAGCCAATTCAAGGTAATCGTCCAAGGCGTCAGGAGTCACACAAAAGTTACACTCTTCTTCGACGTTGTTTCCGCAGAAGCGGAAATAAAACTTGATTGCGGCCTTGTTCTCAAAACATACAGCCGTGAAGGTTCCATCCCATGTGGGAACCACGTCCATAAAGGTATTGCAGTCATGCTGAGAGATGGCATTATCGTAAAAGACGGAAAAACGGAAGACTTCTCCATCGACAAATTTTTGAGAGACCTTGAATTCCACAGTATCGCCGGTAGCGGAAACAATATCAATGGTCTCCTCGGCTTCAACATCTCCAATCAAGCGCTGGTATTCTCCGCCAACGGTACAAGTGGAGCCACCATTACCAACAGTGGTAACAAGTTGGGTACAGTTGTTGGGAACACCTGGCAATTCGGGATCTTCGGCATTGTTCTCTTCTGGAGGAAGAGTCCCAATCTCGGGAGGATCGGTGAAGGGGTCATCGAAAGTAATGATATCGGTATCATTGTCACAAGGACGGTAGCAAGCAATGTTGTAGGCATACTGCATAAAGTTGTCCATGGATTCTGGTGGGGAACACACATCACAATCATCGTGTGGTTCCAATTCGCATAGATAGACATACAAGGTCACGGCAGCTTGTCCATACCAGCACTTTGTGGTGAACTGGCGCGTATCACTATAAGCAACATCGTGTTCCACATCGCAATCTTGATAGGTTGAATTGGCACGATGGTGGACACCCCATTTGACAATGGATCCTTTGTAGTAATCTTGGGTGAGTTCAAAGACGACAGTTTCTCCATCACGAGAACGTTCCACGACCCTGATGGGGAGATTTTCTTCATCAACCTCCACCGAGGAGGCATCGCAATCTTGAGCACCTCCGCCGAGGAAACCATCTAATTGTTCCGTATCTTCATCTTCACAGGGAAGATCAAAGGGATCGAAAGCGTTGTTTTCGGCAGTGTTGGGACGAGAGCATCTGGGGTCACAGTCGATTTCAAAGGAGAGCTCCTTGTATTGGCTCAAGTCGTCAGGAGTGTGACACAAATCACAATTCTCTTCGCAAACAGCATCCTCTTCACTTCCACACCATCGCATGTAAATCTTTACTTCGGCCTTCTTGAAGTAACACTTGGCCGTGAAGTGCTCTTTCCATTCACCCTTGGTGACATTGGCATAAGTATCACAGGCACCCGCTTCAGCATCGGGTCTGTAAAAGACCGAAAGTGCTCCAACTTCTCCATCAAACCAGTCTTGAGAAATAACAAAGTCAACTTCGGAGTGTCTCTGATCGATGATTTCAATGGGAAGCTTGCGGCTATCAGTGTAATCCTCCAACATGGGAACAACGTCTTCAAATTCAATAAAGGCATTGGCGTTGTGGGTGGCAGGATGGCAGACTTGTGGCCCATCTCCCACTTCAGTCACCATGCTGATACACGAAGAAATGGGAGTCTCCAGCAAGAAACGAGAAGCTTCCACTTCATCCTTGGCGCGTGCAACGAAGCTGTAAAGATGGTTGTTTTCTCCAACGGTACGATTGGAGTTGAACGATTTTGATTGAACCTGTGGTTGAGGTTGCTCTGCAGTTTCGGCAGGCAAGTGCGTTTGAAAGTGAGGACCAACTTCCACTTTATCGAACGCTTGAACTTGTGCCGTAAGCAATAGCGCTGCTAACGTTAGCATTGTCTTTTGCATGATTGTTGTTATTGTGTTGTGGTTGTTGTGTCTTTGTTGCATTCGAAGCAAGTGATTGGGTCGCAGGTGAACGAATTCGTTTTCAAAAGTCACACGCGTTACTCTGGTGTATCCTCGTTTTGTTTTGTCGATACGCTTTCCAAAAAGAAGGGGCGAAGATGAAATTCGATTTCGAAATTCTTTCCTTTAGTTTACTTTTTTTCTCTCCAGTGTTGTAGATAGATAATTCAAGTCAGGAAGTCTAGCAAAAGGCGCCTCGTTGTTGTTGTTGTTGTTGTTGTT
>CAKOGP040000857.1:2321-39285 GCA_933822405.4 Cylindrotheca closterium | reverse complement strand
CAGTCAGTCAGTCAGTCAGTCAGTCAGTCAGTCAGTCAGTCAGTCAGTCAGTCAGTCAGTCAGTCAGTCAGTCAGTCAGTCAGTCAGTCAGTCAGTCAGTCAGTCAGTCAGTCAGTCAGTCAGTCAGCAGTCTAATCAACAAGACGAGACTTTTTTCGTTGAGACATGGCGAAAGGAGAAAAGGAGTGTTCCCATCACTTGATATGCGGACAGGAATCAAAACTATCGCGCTTCATCATCATCCCAAATAATCAACAACGAACCATATATAGTGCCTCTCCAACGTACATTGTCCGCTGTCTTCTTTCGTATCTCCGCCCATCATTATCATTATCATCATCATCATCATCATCATCATCATATAACATCAGAAAAGAGCTATGATTCGACAGAACGCTACAGTGTTCTTTCTGCTTGCCATTTTTGCGAGCGGTGAGGCAGGGTTCTTCCACAAAGCAGAACTACGGAATGATAGTTCGGAATCCATGCTTCGTCGAGAGTTGGATCAACTAGATGGAGATGGTGGTGGGCTCGATGGCAATGGCTCTGACTTGCAAAATGGTTTCGGAAACTTGGGTGGATTTGACGGAGATGGAACCGCTGGATTTGGCGATTTTGGTGGTGGGCTCGACGACCCATCATCCTCTGGAGGAAATCCATTTGGTGGGATGGACCAGGGGGATGACTTCTTATCTGCCATGGGTAAGTTGCTTTGAATTGTTAGAGTCCTGGACCGTGTGGACCGTGTCACCAAGCCATTACTTCTCAATTTCATCTAATAAATTTCTTCGTCTACCACTATTCTTGTCCAAGGTGGTTTTGGGACCGAAATGATGACCATGATGTTTGGCCAATGCCTTAAAAATATTGATTTGGAGAAGCTTTCGGCTGACCCCTTTGCAGATGTGAATGTTGGTTGCAACGCCCAACAAGCTACTACCTTCAACAATGCCTTGACTAGCTTTGAGACTTGCGCTGGATTCGACCTAAGGGCGCTCATTGAAAACTTTGCGAGCATGTATGTTGGACTACTTTTGAATTGTGGATCGTATGCAGTCACTGTCAGCAACGAATTGGATGGCATTGGCATGGGAACGGAAGATATGGAGCAGCTAAAGGCCAAGGAATCTCCACTCCCAAGAGTTCCCCAAGGTTGTGTTGAAGCGTTGGTCGGCAATAATCCTTTTGGACAAGCGTTCTTATATGCGGAAGAGTTCCCCGGGCGTGAACAAAAGTGCTTTTCGGAGCTGGCAGGCAAATTGCCAATGTGCACGTTGGATGAGTGGCCCATTCCCATTGTAGGGAGTTGGCTCAGCTCCTTTTCCTGTATTTATGGCAGCGCCCAAGACATCCTAATGCCCATGCTACAAGACTCGATTTCGGAGGAACTTGACATGCTGAACAAATGCCTTCCTCAAAAAATTACTGCAACGAATTGCAAGGAGATTCGCAACAAATGCATATTTGATTACGATGACCCTTCACTGGTCATGGCTATCCCGCCTCCTTTTTGGAATCCACCGATGGCACAAAAATGCAAAGAGACGGCCGTGGACTCTGGCATGGACGATCTTGTCGATCGATACGAAGCCTTTCGTCAAACCTGTATCCCTGCTGAAGATTTGTTGATCTGGGACATTGCTGCATCGCACCAAGAGAAGCACGTTGGCAAGGAGGGCGGTGGTGCTTCCTACATGGAAGCAGCTGTAGCGACTCCAAATGCTTCTTCTAGTGTCGCCCCTAATAGTGAGCCCACCTCGGCCATATTTGTAAAGGGTTTGTTTGCAGGTATGCTTGTGGCTGTTGTTGGCATGTTTGGATTCAGCAAGTTGCGTAGAGGGAGCCAGAGGCCTGTGGGAGATGACTTTAATTCTTTGGAGCTTGCGGAGACTTCTGAATTTACCTAACTTTGATCCCGATGAATGGATATTGCATGAATGGCTATTGATTGTCTATCGAACTAAAAGACAGAATGATCCACATTTCATATAAATACTGTTGACTCGAACGATAGCTGCTGTAGTATTTTATCTCTACTTGTTTTTTAGTGAAAGACGACGACGTGACATCCCAATCAAGCCTCAGATGTCAGACCGTAGTAATTTCGACCAAAGATTTTCATCATATCGATCTATACGGTAGGGTCATTTCCTACAGATTTTGTTGAAGACATATAATACTTGTGGAATTGCGATAAATGGTGGGAATTCATCGCTTTGTTAGAGCGATCAGCCAGCATACTCCTCGTGAAATAGCAGGCGACGCAATGATAGTGCGCTTCAACAAAGTTTCCCAAAGGGAGACTTCTATTCATTCAGACCTGTGTGCTTATTTGTCCCTGCAGGCATTGCGTTGGAGCAGCTCACTTCTTTCAACTTGGCTGGTGCGAACTGATCTCACCACCACCAGCACCAGGAGCCACGTCCATACTACTCAGGCCAAGTGAGCGTGTTCAGCCAATGATCTGGAAAGTCGAGAGTCTCGTGTCATTGCTGCGCAAAGCATGTCGACCTGCTCGTGTGGTGCTGATGGAGGGATGCAGTAGTGACTGTCATTGGTGTCATACTCCGAATATCACAATTTCGAGAAGGTATCTTTGCCATCTGTTCGAACTGCTTCTGGGTTCGGATATACTTTCTTCACCTGATCTGCAGGAAGGTATCTTTGATTTCGTCTTTTGATTGGATCGCTAGCTGTATTCTATTGAAGAACACGATCCGAAAAGATTTTCGAAGATTTTCTCAAGAATTCTGTAGAAATTGTACCTGGATACACATAGAAATTGTGCTGACGTAAGCATTGATTTGACACCAGAATTGAGAATGTTCAATGTGGATGGGTGAATGCCAAGAATAAAAATTATTCGAAGCTTTCTTGCTTCCAACATTCTGATTCAGCCATCACTTTTCTTCGAAGTCATCGTTTTGATCACTTTTTACCTTTCAATTTATCTTCCAATTAAACCAAACACTACCACAAGCATTCAACATGAAGTTCCTCCTTGCCTCCCTTTTCATTGCTGCCGCCAGCGCCTTCTCTCCCAACTCTTTGCCCAATGGTCGCGTCTCCAAGACCGATGTCAATGTTGTGGGTAAGTGCTAGTGCTAGTGCTATTAATGCTATGCCCGTAGCATGCATTTGCAGACGTGCATCTGCCGAATTCGTATCGAATGACTAACATTCATTTCATTTCATTTCATTTCACTTCAGATCCCGACATGTTGCACCACTTGGCCCAATATGGAGAAGACGCCGCTACTGCCATGTTCATCAACTGCGACAACGCCGGTTGTGAGTTGGTCGAAGGTGTTCACGATTCCGACGGATGGTACTTTGACAGCAAGGGACCAGTCGAGAGTCATCACAGCCAAATGCTCATGATGTCCATGGAAGACACCGAGTAGAAAGTTGAGGCTCTTGTCTCCACTGATGCTCGTATTTTGTCCATCAGGTCACCCAAACATAATAACTAGATCTGTATTATTCTATAAAGTACTTTTTAAAAAAAGCTGTCATCTTAGCTGTCATCTATTATCCTGTACAAATGAAACATATACATAGTATAGTCCTACTGTACTGCATTTCATCGAAACAAAGTGGAGTTTTTCCAGGAAACAGTCACAAATTCCAGGTGATTTGTTTGTGAACCCAAGACAAAAAGTCTATTCGCAAGATGATTCGAGGATACCGCGAACTCCACCAATGTCAATGCAAAATGCATCCTGCGAGACGTCGAATGATTGCCCAAATGTGAGTCAGTCAGTCTCATCAATACTGTATGCGACTTGAGAGACCTGCTAACACTTTCTTTGTTTCTCTACCATGCATGGTAGTAATTAGCATGGAGATGTTCTTGCGCCGTCACAAACCAAATGCTACGGGAAGAAGGGCGGAAATGGAACGCTGGATGTACTATACTTGGAAGAATCTTCTTTCCATTCAAACGTATTCCGACCTCTTGAGGACCCTGTGGTTTCGCATGAAATAAATTCGCAACAATCATGTTGGAACGTGCTGGACGCTTTCGGCCTAGCAGAGCAGACAGAGCAGCCAAAGCAGGCGGTCCACATCATTCTGTTGAAGAACCTATCTTAGGTAGTAGTAGCAAGGAGGAACCATCAAGGGATACACTGCCAGTCGCGAGCTGCTGCCGTCTTTTGACAAAATGTCTCTACTAAAGGTTCAACGACACGTTATCTGCAATGCTGCCAACGGAAGCAAAGGAAGAGTCACGAAACACGAAAACCTGCAGACCACTGAATGTCACATGGGTCGTGACACTCAGGGTCGCATCCTTTCACCAATGCTGACTTATAATATCTATCGTTCACTTGATGATATGTTTGTTGTCTCTTGTTCCCTCTTACTGTATCATTTTTACTTTGACCAAAATGGAGTTGATTGTCGATTGATTTGCTCCTCTACATAGCCAACCGAGTATTATGGTATAGGTACCCTCAAAAGGATACGTAAACAAACCATCTCACTAATGGTCATCGTCAGAAATACCATAATACCATTTCCTGTCCATTCACCAGCAGCACCCTTGTCATTGAGGCAATAGTGCCATCTGCGGTAAATTCACGAGAGCAGCAAGTTCAAAGTACAGCCGCACAAAAATACCACCTGTAGTGTGCGTCATTTCTTCGTTTTCATAAGAGGGGATTCGTTCCTTCATTGGCTTTGAAACCATTAATAAGAGCTCAAGCTTGATCTTGAATGGCTTTCACAAACGCCGGAGATTGACATCATCTTCGTGATCATGGATAGTTTTATTTTCTTGTCTGATCGTTCCCATCTTCCACCAACCATCAGCAAACATTCGTCATTCATTCTCCGAGCTAGGAGCAGGGCCTCCTCTTGCACTCCCGGTATAATGGGGGCAACCTCAACAATGGCGACGATTGATTCAAGTGCCATGTTGAATATCCCAACGAGCCAATAAAATATGATGCCAAATGTGCTCATCTACTGACTGGCATCTCACGTAGTGGTTGAGCTTTGGATCCGTCGTCTGGTGACTTTATTATTTAGCATCATCATCATCACACGATCATCGTCATACGATCATACGATGACGTTCAGATTGATTGATTGATTGATTCATTCGGTTTCTCGAACAGATTTAGCGGCAACGTGGATTTGGCGAAACCAGCGACCACTCCTTTTCCAAGAGCCCCAACCGGAGACTCGATCTTGAAGATGTAGAATCTGGTAAGTATTCTACGCATGCCAGATACATCTTTTATAGCACGCCACGCAGTCTAGCGTGCCTTTTCCGATACGAATATTCAGTACTTTTGTGAACGGCAAGTCTACGTGAAGCCTCCAAAACAAAAGTGAGAAGCGAGAAATCGACATGCAGCATTATTCCAAAACTGCAAACATCTTATCGCCATTCTTGTTGGTTCTGGCATTAGGAACCAAACTTTCACTCTAGTTTCAGTCTAGCTTACAAAGGATAACAAAAATAGCTGACGATCTGCTATAAACTCTTTGGGAATAACGGAAACATCAACCAATCTAAATCTACCTACCTGAAATCTCCTAAAGAATTTTCACAGAATTTGCTGTTAGAATTGAGAAGAATCAACACTTCTAATATCACACTTGAAACAAGAGCAAGCGGAGAAATCCAATTCATATTGATACTGATACTGATACTGATATTGATATTGCATTGACATCCGCAGTTACATCAGCATCAAAGATACCAATCACCTTCCACAGCACTTCTGAATAATAGAAAAAGAAACAAAAGATGAATTCGTATCGCCCACGAACTGATGGCCCAACGAGGACGTTTACGGCGGGTCCTCGATCTTCGCGATCTACAAGATCTACAACCTCTTCCATCCCCAAGACGTTTACGGCTTCTTATCAAAGATCAGCTGCAACCACTACTACACAAAGGACTACTTTTACCAACCGGGTGAATCGCAGAGGACCCACTTACCGTCCTCCGGCTCCCCCTAAATTTCTTCAGCGATCGGGAGGTAGTAGTATGGGTCAGGAGCAAGTGAAACCAACAGAAGACGCATCAGATAAGAAAAAAACTGCGGTGTACAAATCCTCGAGACTTGGAATGCCCAGAAAAACGCCATTGCGACAGACGCGACAGCCGGAAGAGGAGGATTCCGCCACGACATCCGCGGAATCATCCTACTCTGCTGAGGAGCCCACCACCGAAGAGAACAAGGAATCATTGGAAGAAAAGAAGGAAAAGCCAACGACTCGTCGCCTTGATCCACTGGTATATCGTTCCAAAAATTGCACCTTTAATCAAGATTATCTGGATGTCCTCACCTTTGATCCGACTACGGAAGATATATTGGCACTCTCATCCGATGAAGAAGAGAAAGTAGAAGAAGCACCCAAGGTGGTTCCTCGTAAAACGACATTCAAGCCATATGTCAAGAAGGAACAATCGGCAGGATTTGGATTCTGGACATCTGGACTGGAGGATTCCTTGCTAGCGACCAGCGGATTCAGCTACAAGCCTGCAGTCACCAAGAAACCACTGCCCAAGAGAAACAACCGAAATTCAAACGAGAGCGAGCAGAAGGGCGTTGCAGCACCGACCACACTTACTTCGAGAACTGCCATGACCTCGTCGCCTCTGTTTTTCTAAGACCAATTGTGAGCTTTGCCCTTGTGACCTCAGATCAAGTTGTCACAAGAGCTCATGAGCAAGAGCTGCAATGTATATATCATAGTGCTCACGTCGTTGCTGTATCAGCCGATCCCACTTTTAGTGTAACGGCGGCTGTGTGAAACATCAAGACAGAGGAGCACCATGTTAGACGAATACCATCGTCAAGAATGCCTATATAGCGGTGACTGTGGAAACCCTATGGCACTTTTAAGGTTTCCATTTGAGTTTCCGTCGGAGGCTACACTAAGAATACTGTGATTTCTAAATATTATGTATGGGCGAAAGGAAGGTATCAATGCAATGTGACGCGAGACAATGTGACACCACAAGAGCCTGATTCACGCGCCAATTTATAGATTAATGCCATGAAACAAATAACATTATTTGTAGATCATAGGTCTTGATTTCATTTTTTCTTTGTCAGCAATCTTATCTAATCCTAGCATTGAATCATTTCTAAATCTCGAGCATGCTTTGACTCACGGTGCACACAAGAGTAACCCTTCCGGGTCATTCCTTACTACCATTTCCACTCATTGCAATCAACTCCCTCGCTTACAAACTCACTCGTTGAATTGAATGTGCCACGTGCTTGATAGCGAATGAAAACTCGAATTAACGTTGAGATGTTCGCGTGATCACCATTGTCCAAACGGATTCTTCAACAGGACCCTCCGCAACTCGTCCGTCCTTCGTCGTTTTAAGGGGGATTTTGCGTATTGAATTTACGGGGAGCGAATACATCATTCTTTAGGGGGAGTTGTTTAAAAGGGGGCATTACAGTTTTCCGAAAAATATTTTGTCGTGTTTCAAATTGATTTGTCGTGTTTCATTCGAGTTTGTCGTCTTTCGAATTGGTTTGTCGTCTTTCGAAATTTCTTGTCGTCTTTCGAAAAATCTTGTCGTCTTTCGAAAAATCTTGTCAATCGGGGGTGCTGGTCGTCTTTCAAAAAATCTTGTCGTCTTTCGAAATTTCTTGTCGTCTTTCAAAAAATCTTGTCGTCTTTCGAAAAATCTTGTCGTCTTTGTTTCAGCTTGAAGTTGTCGGATGGAAATACATATGCAGCATTCTCGCCTATCTCTCATGATCTTATCATCGGACGAAGATCCGCCCATGAACCACATCCTCACTCCATCGGAGATGACGAATATCACGGCCTTTCTCCATTGGGGATACGTGTGGAAGGGAATCAAATGTGCGAAGGGGAAAGGCGAATGTCTTCCACTTCAAGCACCATTTTGGAGTCTCTCCTTGCCGTGCAGTTTGGATCTAGACCGACCTGCAACTAAGCAACATTGCAGACACCAAGATCAACGAAGGAGACGAAGATCTTAAGTACTTCTTAATGGGGCTTTACTGTCTTCGAAAAGTAGTTTTTTGGTCAACGATCAAAACATGGGAAACGATCAAAAAGATTCAAGACGTGATTTTGTAAGGGAAGAAACTAGTCAGAAAGGTATGAGTTGGGTGCTGTCGACGGATGGTAGTCACCGTTGGATCGATCAATGAGCCTTCTCATTCGGACTGCAGTCAAGATCCCCGATACTACCTTCACAGATACAATAATAAGCCACGGGTTTGGAATTTCGGTAGTGGACAATCGGCAATTGTGGATGCGTGGTCCCATTCCATTCAAGAGCAGTCTTCACCACTCCATAATATTCTGACTGAAGATGCTGTAGATAGATGTAAAGACAATAAACAAGAGTTCTAGACCAGCAAAAGACCAGCGTATTATACATATATCCTACCATCCCTGCTACTTCACTGCAACATGTGATACAAATCTCAACAGATAGATATAAAATGTTCTTTGAAAAGCATTTCTTTCAAAATTCTGCTCGATCATGCATTTCCTTTGACATGTCATCTAAACTGATTGTGACACTCGTCGAACCAGTTGAGGCGTCAGTAGCCCGATTATAGTTGGAGACAACCGTATCTGGGTTGTAGTAGAACTCAAACTTGAGAACGGGAAGCTTGGCAATAAGAATATTGCGAGAAGTCGGATCATGGAGCTTGATAATAATCCAAATCCTGTTTATTGTTGGATTCGAGTTTAGTAACAATTGTCGTCACATCTCCAAATGGAATCCTTTGTGCCTTTCAATGATGCCACTTGATATTAGGCTCCTTCCCGCCTGGAGCCAATGTTTCACCGGGTCCTCCAAAAAAGGCATGTTGTCGCCTTCCTTCATGACCTTGACGTAGCGATAGTTCTCGCACATGAGCGTATTTTCCTGTTTTTTCTGCCGTCCGTCGCTTCTACTTTGGACCATGAACAGGTTTAGACGGGCGTGATGAATTTTGTTGTCGTCGTCTTTTGAATTGATTTGTCGTCTTTCGAAATTGATTTGTCGTCTTTCGAATTGATTTGTCGTGTTTCATTCGAGTTTGTCGTGTTTCATTCAAGTTTGTCGTGTTTCAAATTGATTTGTCGTGTTTCATTCGAGTTTGTCGTCTTTCGAATTGGTTTGTCGTCTTTCAAATTCTGTTGTCGCGTTTCGGAATCTGTTGTCGTGTTTCGAACTGGTTTGTCGTGTTTCGATTCGACCCAAAAGTAGAACTTGGGGCCCCTAAATTTGACTGCAAAACATAATGGGGGAAGACTAGAGAAAAGTGCTTCCCCCCGTTTAAATTGGACGACAGACAGACGAGTTGCTGAGGGTCCAGTCGGCTCACTGTTCGCAACGAATTCTTTCACAAAGATCGAGCCGTTATATTTTCATACTATTGTCAAACACTTAGGAAAACGAATGCCAAGGCAATTGGATCTGATCCTAATTAAATTTTCGGATGAAAGTACTTAGAAATCCATTCACAGCTTTCCGTTCAGTGCTCCTGCCAGACCCGATCGCGTGCACCTACTATACTGGCGTCTGATGTGTGTGACTTTCAGTAGCCATTTTGAAAAATTGACGCCACATACACTGCAAAACTTCCCAATTCGGTTTTCCTACCGGTATACCGGTACATACATCACGACAACGTTTGTTCTGTGGCAAAGTGAGCATTCATTATCTTCCATGATCTGCAATCAATGGCTAGTCGTTATCCTCGGGATTCTACAATTTTCTGTCGCCAATGGAGCAAGTAAATGTCCCCTATGCAGCAGGTTGGAAGTAGTTCCAAAGCGTTTGGATTACATCGTCGACACCAATCCATTCAGGACATGTGGAGAAGCTTGGTTGAAACTGGGAAGTCTAGACAAGAACAGTGGTCAGTGTTCCTCGTTACAAAGTCGATATAGGGAAAGTTGCTGTGGCGATGCCGAGCCACCAGCCATCTACGTCCCTCCAGCTCCAGCACCTACCAAGTCGAATAGCGGCGGAACGGAACCCATGTGTCGAATTTGTGGGAACGACAAGTATCCTGGGAAACCAAATGCTCGAGTCGTCGCAAGATACGTTGGTGATTTCAGTTGTGGACAATTGTATGATCGAGGAAGAAATGGACTCATTCCAGGATTCATGTGCAATCCTCTGAAACATTTTTCGTTTTCGGTCTGTGGATGCGGAAGTTCCCCTCCTGCGCCAACGAGAAACCCAACTCGTCCACCAACGAGAAATCCGACCCCGCAACCCATTTCTCAAACAACACGTCGACCTACTCGAAATCCTACTCCACGACCTACTCGAAATCCGACACCAGGACCATCCCCACGACCGACGAGGGGACCGACAAGAAATCCAACGCCGAGACCCACTCGTAGACCAACAAGGCGACCGACGCGGCCTCCGACCCGAGAACCAACTCCTGAACCAACACCATATCCTACCGGACTGCCAACGCCTGAACCAACACCATATCCTACCGGCCTACCAACTCCTAAACCGACGCCTGGTCCAACCAGGGAACCGACACCTGGACCAAGTCGATTTCCGACTCTTGCTCCTACTAGAGGACCCACGCCACAGCCGACCCAACTTCAAAGACCAACACCATCCCAGACATTAGAATTGTCCACGCCAACTACCGGTACCGGTACTAGAGCTGTGGATAGACGAAAAGCTACCCCGCTTGTAGGGTTCAAGAAGGATATGAAATTTACACGACGAGCGCAAGGCGGTGCCAACAGTATTGTCCGAGGACGAGGCAGCAGTCCTCTGATACCAAACGAAGTACCAATATAATTTTCCAATTGGGTTTTTGATGGAGAAATATCTTGGGTTCTATAATATAAAAGAGAGGAATGGCGGGCCACCACCATCTTCTTGGTGATGGTGGTCGTCGTCGTGTGCCGGGCTGTCGGTTTTGTGTCTTTCTCAAAACAGTCTACCATGTAATAATATAAAATAATAGTTGAAGCTGATCTGAATGATAAGAACAGTGAGTAGTACATTTTTTTTTTGTAGAAAGGCTTGTTGCTCCAAAGAAGTAAAATCCACACTAGTTTCCATCCAACAGCACATGAAAGCGCTTGCACCTTTCTTGACAGTCCACTGGACGGGTCATTATTATTTAGTATTCCTCCATTTTATCTAGTTATTTACTAGGCAAAATATAAAGTGATTGGAATCAACTTGGCGACGCCGTTGGTCTTTGCGATAGTTGGTGTATTTTGTGTGTGATTTAAAAATAAAAATAAAAAATGGTTTTCCGATTTCCGGAACAAATAAGTATATCGTTCGATCCAAGATGGTAATCGAATAATAAGATGTGGTTTACAACTTCAGGAGGCTGCTATACAGCAAAACAGCAAGCATACGAAGGTACAGTGGCCCTTGGACGACGGAATCAAGAATTTCACTTTGGTTCATGTTAGTCCAATTTGGGAGCATTCAATCAAAGAAAAGAATGAAATGGAAAGTTTCTAATTCCGGATTCCCTTCTGAGATTCCGTACGAAGGAGTAAAGGTCATAATGGCAAAGGGTCCGATCGATGAAGAGCTCCGGTCACAACCAATGGTTTCCGATGCTCGTTTATGAAGCGGTCACTTCGATTACCAAAGTGCTGCCGTCAAACATACCGCGCTGCAATGGAGGCATGTCTCAGTTTTCATCGCATGTTGTGTAGAACAGTATACAAAATATTCAGACTACAATTTATATCAAAGCTCATCCGATACCATTGCAAGGCACCCGTTACCCGTTACCCGTTACCAGGAAGCGCAACAAATTTCCCTTGCCGCTTGCAACCGCGCTTTGAAGATGTACTTTGCAAAAAATATACCATCTCCCAATAGTTCGGACTGAGTTTTAGTCCACACTCCTTTGGCATTCAGATCTCCATTTTCGAATCGACTTGTAAGATCCGTGACGCAACCGAATTCGCAGAACTCGAAGTAGAGTTTGAGCTCACAAATTGAGACCTCGATCCTATCATCTTGTGCAATTGTCTTCTGCATCTTACTGTACCAGGTACCGGTAGATAGGAAGAAGATGTCAAGGTGTCAGTGTCTGTGTCAATTCTAATGCCAACACACCTTTCACTCAGTATCATAAATAACAAACGACGATCACAGCAATGGAAACATTTGACGACATCGAAACGCAGAATCATGACGAACATGCAGACGATGATGAAACTCTCTCATACGTCACTCCCACAAAACATGAGCTGAGTTTGAATGGCAACGATAGCTTGAATACAACCAAAAAGAAGCCATGGCTAGTCACCCACTTGTCGCTAACACGAGAAGATTCTCCTCTGCTGCTGGATCCATCGAAACCATGGAAACCATCGAAACCATCTCGTAGTAGTAGGAAGGGACATGGACCACCCTGTGCTGCCATATTATGCAGGCTTTGGAAGTCATACCAGAAGAGCATTGATGATTATCCATTAATCACGAAATCCTTGACTTCAGCCGTTCTGACAGCCTCAGGAGAAGTCATTTCGCAACTCATTGTTAGTTTCCAAACGTTTGACGCAAAGCAAATGTGGGAATTCTTTTTCCTCGGACTCGTTCTGCAAGCACCAGTGACGCACTATTATTACGTGCTATTGGATCGAGAGCTTCCGCCGACTTCCAATCCATGGACGTGGACAACTTTTGTCAAGCTTCTCATTGATCAATTGCTATTTGCTCCATCATTTCTGTTTGCAGTGTTCCTATTTTTGGATACACTAGAAGGCCTTGGTCTGAAGGCGATGATGTTGCACCTGCAAAAGGATTTCGGCATGACGCTCGTGACAAATTGGAAGCTTTGGGTACCAGCCACTTTGATCAACTTGGCATTGGTACACCCGCCCTATCGTGTCCTATACAACAATATCATCTTCTTTGTATGGTCCATCATTCTGGCAATGCTTCTACTGCCACCAAACGAATGAACGAATGATTGAATGAATGTATCATCGCATGATGATTGCATGATGATGACATGATTGCATGCCTCATTACATCATATATATTGATTCGAAAGAAGAAAATAATCGTGCTAAATCACCGTACGGCCCATTTTGCAATCAGTTTTGCGCTCTGTAGGTCAGACAAGAAACCGAACTGAAGATTAACTATTTACATAGACACTATAATAGAGACGAAGTTTTCAATTCGGAATCTCGGTTGACACACTTGCAATACAAGTTCCAAGCATTTTATGTCATTCCATTCAACACTGCAGTGCAGAAATATAGAAATATAGAAATCAAATATCAAATCCAATACCAGCATACGCAGCATACAAATTGTCACCAAATGCCAACGGCGATTCCCAATTTAGGCCCCAGTAGAAGTTGTACTGTAATTCCTAGGCATTCCAGAACGGTCTCCACCAAGTAGAGTTGCCTCTTCCTCTGAAGTTTTGCTGTCGGATCGTGTCGTCGACTTTTTCTTCTTGGAGCCTGGAAATTGCACAAGCCCCACAAAGAATAATGGCACGGTCAACAAGAGCAATACATAATTCGCAGTAGTATAGTCACCCAAATCTTCACTCAAGGACACGAGGGGGGTTTGGATGGCCGAGATTAGAGAGACCAAAATGTTGGTCGATCCCAGAAGTACTCCATAATTGGCAAAGCCGAAAACGGCCCCAATCTGATGGAATACTGTCGAATATACCATCTGTCGCGAGGTGGCAACTGCTGGAAAGACGACAAACGACAAAAGCCAAGTTGA
The DNA here is from genome assembly GCA_933822405.4 of Cylindrotheca closterium. Lineage (NCBI taxonomy): Eukaryota > Bacillariophyta > Bacillariophyceae > Bacillariales > Bacillariaceae > Cylindrotheca > Cylindrotheca closterium. The sequence goes on along the minus strand of CAKOGP040000857.1, from coordinate 25,565 downwards.
GGAAGGATACCACACAAGAATGGCACCATAGGCAACGCCGACCACATTGGCAATCTGAATGACCCATATCGGTGACTTGTTCAATAGCCATGCTACCAAAGGGAGTGCGATAAAACCAAATGGCAGCATGGCTCCAAATAGATCAATCATCCTATCTTTTGTATCCGAGTCCACCGTATTGTACAATTGATCATTAAGTGTCGCAACCACAAAATTCAATTTCAAAATGTGGACGCTCACCCAAATGGCAAGAGTCCAAAAGGATTGGTGGCGAAACACCACTTCGAGTGGGGCATTGATCAGGCTTTGCTCAGCATTATCACCGCCCTCTGTTGTACTCTGGGCATTTGCATTTGCATTTGCATTTGCCTTCTTCTTCTTCTTGATCATGGGTTTGACCCGAGGAGACAGGTACGGCGAAGAGGCGGGTCCCAAATATGGAGACTCAAGTTTGGCATCCAATTCTTGTTCGACAGTCTCTGGATTGTCCAACGCTACATCTGGCCATACGAATATTGCCGTCAGGAGGACCGATCCTGGAACGATTAGGAAGACACGAAAGAAGTCAGCAGTTGTCAAGCTCATGGATATGTGAAAGTATCGAACCACAGCAAACACCAAGGTTCCACCATCAAATGCCGCCGCCTGACTCGACATGTAAAAGGCACCACCAGCCGATGAAAACAGATTCGCAAAGTGCAGCGTTGGCATTTGAATACCAGGGCCAGCAAAGCCTAGCAGTCCAAATCCAACCGAAAGGCAATAGAAGGAGTCCTGGAAAATACACAAGATCAAACCCACAGCGAACAACAGGCTTGCCATAATGGCAGTAACTCTGGGACCGAAGCGATCCAATGTCACTCCAAATAGCAAAGTGGAAAGGTAATTTCCAATGGCACCGCAGGTAAAGATCTTTGAAAATTGCTGCGGAGTATTATCAACTCCTTCGTTTCGCAAAATTGGCAACAAACTTGCCCAGCCGAAGACAATCCCAGCTGAAAGCAGGGTTTGCATCACTCCAAGGCTTGCCCAGAATCTAGGGTACGCCTTAAGAATGTCATGTCGATCATTCGTTGACGACGAAGAAGAAGAAGAAGTTGTCATGATACAATACTATTGGGTAGAAGAAAGTGTCAATTAGGCTAACAATACTGACAATCACACGACGGATTATTTGTTTGATTGTTTGATTGATCGACTGTTTGGTCGACTGTTTGATTGATTGATTGATTGATTGATTGATTGATTGATTGATCGACTGTTTGATTGTTTGATTGTTTGGTGCCGAGATGAAAGTGCGACGATCCAGCCGAAGGTCTTTTAGGAGTCACCAGAACCGTCTGGCCTTCTTCCGCCACGCGGAGGAGAACCAACTTTCATGAAACCTCATGTGATGCATCGACGGTTGATGCCAGACCGACCACCTAATATTTCAACCTGCACACAAACAGAGCCTTCGTCATTGGACTCAACCAGGCTGCAGCAGTGCATTTGCGACCTTGCCCATGACATCCAAAGCCATTGCCAAGGGTCCAAGACTAGGACAATCAAAGTCAAACTATGGGGTGAACAATGCATCAAGATGGTTGTTTTCCACATACAGGAAGATGAACGGACTTGACCCTGATAGATTTGGCGATGACGAAATTGCTAATGAAAACCCCCCCTTCCCATACCCACTTTCGGGCTTTTCTAAAAAAATATCACCATAGAAATCCAAATTGGTCATTTTTAAAAGACGTCGCAATCTAACGCCGATTAGACGGTTCGACGCGCATTCTTTCTAGGATTTTAGCTCTATGCTCGAAACCGGTTTGCAACAATTTTTGATCTGGTGACGACGAATTTACTGATTCGCATCACCATTCAGGATGTGAAGATGATTGACAGCGAAACGGAAGCTAAAGAAGGTAGCTACGCCGTCTGCAACACCTGCATCATCTACAATACGTGTACCACCAGATCAATTGGTTTTCATTAGCGCAGTCATGCAAGGTCAAGGTCAGAGAAGTGGGGTGATAGGCAGTTATCGAGAAAATGAAACAAGCTACTACAGAAGAGGCTTGAAACGGCACGACAAAAGAGTGACAATTGAAAGATTCCCCTTCCCTTCCCTTCCTTTCCCCCAAGGTCTAAGATCTGTTGATTGTTATGTTGGAGAGCTACTATGGTTTCTGTGTTGCTGCGGCAGTTGCTGAAGAATGGCGAAGACTGCCACTGTGGAGAGAGTGGAATGAATTAAGGAAGACGAATACCTGTAGGTAATATAGTATAGGCTTGGATGTAGGTAATAGGCCAGCTTTGTTACATACTCCCTCAGTATTGTAGTATCGGCATATGGTATTGTTGACAAAGGTGATGTCTCGGATGCCATTTTTATTCCATTTTGCTCCTACGAAAAATTCCACGAGTCGCTTGGTAGAATTTGCGCTCGAACCTGATATTTTCTGTACGTCTCATCTGTTTCCGAACCCATCACGCACCTCTCTGCGCTTGCCCGTCAATCACATCAATTTTCCCTTTCATCGGCAATGGTGAGCCTCGAGGCCAAGGAAAGCATCACCCTCTAGAGGAAAACTCGTGGGTCGCGGACTTTCTCTGCATCGTGACCGTATCTATATTGTTTGTATGAAGCGATATGGATGCGTTTGCCCCTTCCACCTCTGAAATCACTGCTAAAGGACCTCAACGAGGTCTGAAAACTACTTTTACAGCGGTTTCGGGACGTCTACAAAGTCCCAAGGCAACATAGAGCTAGAATTTTCTGCGGAAGTTGCTTGTACTATTATACTAAAGGCAATGATACCATTTTATGTGCATTATCTGGGTTCCTACAGGACGATTTTCAACGGAGACCAATGAAATTGCACGGCCTGGACCCCAGGAGTGGAGAAAGTGAAATCAGAGGCAGGTTGTGGCAAGCATAGTTGATATATATGTTACGTTGGGAGCGGCGGTGCTGGGCCGCAATCACACAATAATCCACCATGATTGGTTCCGTTGGTTGCTTGGACTGGACGGATAGGTGTCAAGAAGACGTATTTGCCGAATGCGACTCATATCTACCGTCACCACCAAGACAAGATCTACACGGAGACTCGTTTGCAGTGTCCAACTACCAAAATTGACGATTTGAAGCACATCAAGGTGCCATGGTGTAACATGTTGTGGCAAGCGTATTTGATAGATAGACTATGGCTGGAGCGGCGATTCGTACTTCCAATTGCCTCATTTACACTACAATCTACCCTGTTTCGTTTGGCTGGTTCTGTTTGGTTGCAGAAACTGGTCGGCAGAAAGTCAAGAGGGCCAATGCCTCACATTCAACATGTGCTGGAAAGCTCGGCAGTGATCCTACCTACTGGGAGATTCATTTGGTTGAGCTTTGTTTTGAATACTTGCCGAGATATTGGAATTCCAGTGTTTGGTGCTGCCTGTTCCCCTTTCAGCATGAAGGTTGGCATGGCCGCCCTGGAGACAGCTATCCATTCAACAATACACCAGAGCCTCCCTTGGATGCCTAATGCTCAAATTTTCCGGGACCCAGGCAATGGTTCCGCCTAGATTAAGAATCATGAGGCCCAAATGGGATCAGAAATCATGGAAATCTGGTCCAAAAGGCCACTTGGTGGTGGTGTGGGCCGAATTTCCTAAAAATGACTAGTTCTGACACATATTTGTCGTCCATGGGTATGTACGAGAAGATTGGTGGCTTTGGAGTGGACATTTTCTAGGTAAAAGTGATTGAATAGCACTCACACTGCTTTGGGGATCAATCCAGGGTCATGAAAGAATATGGCTGGAATCCTTCTCAGTAGCCGAGTCGATACTCTGACACGATGGCACCAAGTTCAAAGTTGGTCAAAATATGTATAATAATCGATTTTGGGCGGTGGTTTGGAGGGCCATGGCGGAAGAAAGATTCTAGGCCAGCATAATTTTTTCTCCCTTTCCTACTTTTCAATTGACTTTGTGGAATGGCCTGAATTATGATTGATATACAGAAAGATCTCTAATTCAGAGTGGACCCAGTCCTAGCAAATGAAATTTATCTAAGAATGTATTCGCAACAAGGTCGTATGGTACGAGATCTGGCTCCGGCCTCTTGATTTTTTTGGGCAATCCCATGAGTCAATATCAAGTCAATTGAGTCAAATTGAGTAACGGCTGTTTTTTAGCCGTTAGCAGAAAGTTGTTTTCTGCACTGGAGCCCCTCTAACACCTCCTAAGAACTTGGGACTTTTTTCAAGGGATGGGCAAAGTATTCTCTAGCGCTTTGAAGAGGTTTTAGGTCCGTATTAATAGGTGCTTTTTGAAATTTTTCCTTTGTCCCCAGAATTCCAAATTCCACCCAAATTTTGGGTGGGTATTTCGTGGATCGGGGTCATATATATGTGCACAGGGAGTATTTGAAAACGACGTATTTTTTGTACTAAGGCCACGGCAATCCGTGATCCAACGGTATTCATTCACGGATGATGTAAGCGACAATGGAGTATTTGAAAATCAAATACTACCTCTAAAGTAACCCGGAAACTAAGGTAAATCAGCCAATCAAAACTATGGTGTCGCTTACAAACTAAGCAAATGTGGAGGGAAAACCTTCAGATGACAATCTTTTTTCCAACAATTAAGAGCACTAAAAACCAAAGAACAACTGCGGTCTAGTTAGTCCATTGTCCATGAAATGCAAAACATTTTTTCACACACCAGCCTTGCTCGCACAAATCAAAATCTTGCAGAAACCAAGCACAGCAGCAATCACTACAACAAGGACAACGACTGTGACCCCTGCACTCAGGAGTGATTGGGGCACGTTTAAAGGGACATCTAACCAAGAAGAAATTGCAGGCTGGGCTAAACACTTGGCTTCTGCCAACTTGTTGGGGGGCAACGGACAACAAGAGCAGGTGCCTGCTCGTCCTGAACAACGGAATCAAGAACAAGAGCAGCAAGAACAAGACGAACAACAAGAGCAGATGCCTGCTTGTCCTGAACAAGGGAATCAAGTTCATGACCAAGCGCAACAGGGTGTACAATAGGATGGGCATCAGGTCCAAACTTTCTAGAGTTTACGCCCCGGCAACAGCACGCTTGGCTCCAAGCACGATGTGACTGGTGCTTTGCAGTCACGGACCACTTTCAACCAATGACATACACAACAGTTGAAATTGCGATCAGTATGCTCTGCAACTATATGATGCACAGCGGTCGGCTACATGAGTTGCCAATGGACCATGGACTCCCAATGGGTAACATCTCAACGCTGCCAACTTCCTTGGAGAGCATTATCTGGCATTCAAAAAGCTTTGAGGATGCTGCAACAACAAGGACAATGGAGGAAAGGTACATTTTTATTTGTTATTGTCTACCAGTAACAAGCACTGAAGGATAGTGTCTTCAAAATTGATTCGACCATCTCTCAACGATTTATGAACATGTTTTCTCATTTCAATTCCATATTGAGCAGGAGTGAATCCATGTTGCAACTGAATCTCTTTTGGCACCAGGTGATCCTGTGGCATGAGCATGCCACAATCATTGGAATAAATGACTTGACCAGGCGAGTTCATCAATACTTGTTTTGTATTTGCATATGGTGTACCAGGATTTGTAAACAATTTCTTCACTTCCGTATGATTAGTTGTTCTCATTGATGGAATGCTGTCAACAAAAACAAGTGTCCCATCTTCATCGTCAGCACAAGTTATGTCAATGACGATTGCAGCCCAGTGGCCACAAGCATAATGGCCAAAGAAAGCGGGAACAAAGTGAACTCTTTTTTCCTCTGCAAAGAGATGCCTCACACCCTTCCACCCTTGTCGCCGCATATACAACAAGATCGATGCAGAAACACCTGCAAGTTTATTGTTGCCCCTATAGGTATGCATGCCGTTGATTATCAGTGAAATGTAACCATCAACCACTTGATCACTCACACACATTCCTGTTGTTGCAAGATCCTTCATTGAGTTCTGGCATATCATTGACATCATTGTCTGCATCTGCCAAGAGCTCTTCTCTTTCGGAGTCATCGATATCATTGAATTGTCCACGTAGATTAAAATCACATTCATCTTCATCTTCAGGTTCATAGTCCTGATCAAAGGCTTCTTCTAAGTAACCTTGTTCCGTGTCATCCACTCCTGCAATTTGATTGCCATCGTAAAATGTCTCCAAATCTCTCTTCTTATCGAAAAACTTCATGGAAGTAACACCTTTGGCAGCAGCCCAAGCTTCAACACGCTGGATTACTTGGTCGGTAACGGGTAGTACGACAACCTCGGGTCGAGAAATCATCTTCTTAGTATTGAGGTTGAGCACTCGGTGCCCAGCACGTTGTCCCTTCGTAGGTTCAATGTAAATCGCTTCAATACTTTGGGGTTCCATCGAATTGCTGGAATCTGTCCCAATTGCATGAACATATTGTCCGAGTTCAGCAACCATGTCACTCTTGTGGTTGATATTGACATTATCAATGAGTTGCTGCGGACTGAAATGTGATGAGATACTGTCTTTCTGGGGAAAGCCATTCAATAGCTTGGCGGCTTGACGTCCAAGACATTCAATGATCACCTTTGGGACCACTTTGTAGGGTAATCGTGCAAGAGCTACTCTGACTCTTTCTTTCAGCGTCCAATTGTTTCGCTCAGCGGTAGGCTCGTGGTCTCCAGCTGCAGTTGGGTCAATAGTAACACCCATATCGTCTAGCACATCATCCGTGAGAGGAATGAAAGCCCGATCACACTGGATCGTCTTGACTTGAAAGCCTGTCTTGTTGTAGCGGCGGAATATCTCATCCAATGCTTCAAATACAGGGTCAGTCTTCAGGTTCTGCATGGGAATACATGAGCAATAACGCGGTATCAATGCAGGTGAGAAACTTAGCATTCTTGATCTCCATGTGATCAATACAGACGATAATAGGTTGATTGTGTTGATACAATTCCTCTGGTGGACTGAAGGAGTTAGTCTTCTTCGGAGTTGGTCGTGTTGACTTGCCTTTCAATGTAGAGGCGTCAGGTCCAAAGATTGCTTTGGCATGATTGATCGCTTCTTCAGTGATAGGACAGTTCTTGATGAGACCAGATCGGATCGCATACTTCAGACTTTTGGTGCTTGGAGCATTGAGTATGTGCATCGCACTTCTTGCTTCCATTGCAGCCTTGACTTGTCTTGGAGTGAATCCTTCCTTGTTCTTTTGAACAGTTGCCATCTTGGAGGTCATCTCGAGTCCAGCATATCCATTCTGTTTGTTTGAAGAAAGTTTGAAATGGGGTTGATTATTTAAGTTGTTTAACTGGCGACGGTACATTGCACTTGTCTCTTTGGCACCTGGCTTGACATTTGCTCCAAGTTGCTCCAACACATACACACCCTTACGATTCACAAATTGCATCTTTCTGTTTCCATCACAATGCACAATAAAGGCATTGTCAGCATCAGTATCCATAGTAATGCGGTATCCCGCAGCAATCATCTCGCGCATAGCAAGTAAAATGGCAATTCCATCTTCACCGTGATAAACTGGAGGCAGAAATCTTCCTGGAAAACCTTCTTCGTCGAGAACTCTGCTGCCCACGTTAGTGTGCATATCAAGCTCCTTCTCAGCATGGCGGAGTCCATGCATGAGCTCACCATTACAAGTGGTGGTGTTTGTAAAACCACTGTCCATGATGACATGATCGTACACCCCAAATGGATCTCTTTCTCTTCTGCGGCTTTGAATAAGCTGCAGACCTCGATCTGCTTCAGTAGCAAGATCAGGCAAATCTTCATTTTCACTAGCATAGTGCCAGTCGGCTTGAAGTTTGACATCTGTCGTACCAGCAGGACATGAAATAAGATAGACATCATTGCCATCCTTTCCCTTGATAGCATCGTGGAAGACATTTGACGTATTGTAATAGCCAGTCTTCAAGATCTGTGGAGTTCGAGCTTGAGTTGCATGGAATCCTTGGCGCACTTGAGCACCACTGAATCCTTGATGGTCGAGTTGCATTTGGCTGAACGCAATTTCACCATTAGCATTCATTGAGTAAGGGACAGTCACAGTGCCGCCACCTTGAGTTGGAATCTGCATGAGCTGCATTCCAGAAGGAACTTGCATCATTTGATTACCTGTAATACCAGCAAGTTGCAATGGTGTGTTAACGCTTCCCGCAACACTTGATGATCCACTTGTGGATGCTGAAGCTCCAGGAACTATAGCTGGAACAGTAGCTGGGACAGTTGCTCCAATCTGATTGAGATTGAGCTTCTTCCCATAGTCGACATATTGATCCTGATTCTTCCATTGGATCTTTGGTTGTAGGAAGCTGCAAAGGAGCGGAACAGAGCGGAAGAGCAAGAGGGGCATCATTTCAGCTGAGAGAATAAGAATATTAATCATATTCATAATAATAATAATAACTGAAACAATAATCAATTAAATGCTATCTAGCACATAGGATTGCTGGTGGAATGCTCGGCTGTAAAGGTCAGGTACTGGGAAGCGGCAAGTTAACAAAAAGTTTGAATAATGAGAGGCATCTGACAAACAGAAGTTGCTCTAGTCAGAACCAGTGGGTCCGGACCCTTCCACAAAACAGTGGTTAGGGGACTTGGTCCTTAGGATGAAAAAAGCAATGGAGAATGCGCCGTTGAGGCACCAGAGCGCGTCGGTAGGCCGTGTGTTCCATTTTCACCAGCTTTCTTCACTCCTCCCGATCTACCAAGGGTTTGTTCAGTACTGTCCGGCGCTTGAACAAGAGCATGCGCTGGACAACCTTTGGAAGGTCGGTTGGGCCTATATTGAACTGGGAATGAATCCCATTGTTGACCTGTCGGCTGTGCTAATGTAGCTGCACATTATCCTCCAAGTGTTGCACCAAATTCTGATGTTCCCACATCTGGAGCCCCATCAAGATCAGCTGGTACAATAGACAAGAAACCCATAGAGTGGGAGAGCTGCCTCTCATGCAACTGTAGGTATTCTTCCTGCAAGGGGGCCCATTGACAAGACAGCATCCTTCCAAGAGTCCTTGGTAGTCAATGCATTTTTGTTGATAGCGGAACGCCCTACAGACACCCCATAGGGAAGGAAAGGACGGATCACAGACACCTTGGATAAGGAGGAGGATGGCATGTTTGATGGCCAGGTCGATCACTTGGGTGTCCAACCAGCATTGGTCCAGGGCATTTGCAGCTGAGAGACGAAAGATGTATGTAAGTGGAAAACCTATTCCGAATGGTCAATACTTTGTTGTGATGCTGGATTTTTCACCAACCATTCTGAAGTCCAAAGGATTACACATACTGCTGGCTTTTAAGGAAAACGTCTAGCAGCAAGTTGCAAGAATTTGTAGCCCCAAAGTATCCTTTGGTAGATATGCTGCAAGATGTGAGGGAAGCTGAAAAGGCCCTACATGGAAGGCCTGTTTACATTGCAGCATCAAAGAAAAGTACCAAAGAGATTGTTGGACTTTTTGTTGGGGACGGAACAAAGATGACCTAATTGGAAAAGAAACGGATGAGGAACTTTTTTCATTTCATGAAAAGATAGATCAAGAATGGAAGGCAACACACATAGGAAAAGGAAGCAGGATTGGAACAAAATGGATTCTTCCACAAATTTCTGGTGGAGAAAGTGGAGGCATCAACTCGTCAGGACATTGAAGGTAAAGCATCCTTGCAGTAACCTAGAAAACAGCATGTGACTAAGAGAACGTAGGTAACAATGAAAGTTGCCTCAAGGCTAGAATGGAGACATGCGTTGTTACCTTTTACTTTTTATTGCACCATATTTGTGTTTGGATAGTCGTTCTTTTGTGGGAAGAGGCGATGCATGCTCTGCATTGTTCCTCTGTTGTGCAATTGTCTCTGGCACGTCCCCCAAAACTGTCAGCTTGGCCCTTCTCCACCATCTTCCTGTTCATCCACAGCAACACAGACAATTTGCAGAATACAATAATAATAACTGAGATATTAATTGTTAATATGCTACTCTGTGGGCATTCGATTGCCGGTGAAATATTTGGCTGTAAAGGTCAAGTACTGTGAAGCGGTGAGTCAACAACAAGTTTGAACCATTTGAGGCATCTATATTTTGAACAGAAGTTGCTCAAGTCTCCCAAAGGGGTAAAGACTTCTCCCGCGACGTGCCGGGGTGAGCTCGGGGCATGTAAGGTCCCGCAAAAAGTTGGTCAGGGTCCAGGGGAGAAAATAGTCCGCAGACTGCGGCGTTGTGCTTTCATGGAGCGACAAAAATCTTTGTGTTCCTGACAAAGCAACTTAAGCCCCTCTTCCTTGTCGACCAAGGACTTGCGAAGGACTCTTCGACGGCTTGTTAGCATCGGTTGAATTTCCTTATGCAAGTCATCGGGCCCCATATCAAACTGTGAGTGAATCCCCTCATTGACAGTACTATGACGTTCACGTAGTTGAACGTTATCATCCGAATGTTGAACGGAGTTCCGTTGCTCCCACATGTAGAAGCCGATCGAGATCAGCTGTTGTGAGAGGCGGGACGCCCAGAGAGAGACAGATCAACGACATCTGATCTTGTCATAATGTTGTTGTTGGAGTGGAAGCCAAGACGAGGCAATGCATCCCTCCAAAAGGCCTTGGGACCCAATCACCTGCTGAGCCAAGAAGGCCGGCCGAACCGAAGGAGAGATGGTCCTGAGAGGAAACAAAGTAGGTATGCAAACGCTGTGAAGAATCTGCAGGAGCGCTGTTTTGATGGAAGGGCCTGTCAATTGCAGGTCTAGCCACGCGGAGAAGGCTGCAGTGCAACGATCCCATTCAGCTGTTGCCAAAGCAGCGCGGCAGCGGGGAACGTGCAGATGATCCTCAAAGTTGCCGCAACATGGGCAAGCTGCTGATGTCTCCAAACCCCATAGAACTTTAAATTTGCCTGTGCCACACATGCCCACACATGCCCACACAATGTTTAGTAGACCACCTTTGTAAACCTGCAGGAAGAGATTGTGTGGCGAGACCCAGTGTGTCCCAGGCAATCTCAGACTCGGCTTTGGCGGAGATAGTACCTTTGTCCCTCCAGTGCGAGCGTAGGGCCGGAAGAGTCACCCACTCTTGGATGAACTGGGGATCAAGGCGTGACTGTTTGGTGTCTGCCACGTACATTGCCACAAGTTCAGTGAAGAAACGAGGGTTGGGGGCAATGAGATGATTGGCCGTCTCAAGTTCCTTATGGTACTCCACCGCCATTCCATCCACCTCAAGGTTCCGTTTCTCCCACCAAGAATGTTCGTCAAAGAGATTGGACTTGTCGAGATGGCCATACACGTGCTGGGGCGACCAATCCACCAAGGACCGAAGGATAGCTTCCCAAATGGATGACACCAAGTCAAACTGGGCATCAGTTGGAGACAGTGGGCGATCTTCGAAAGCCGTCTCAAGAGCAGAGAGGCCATCACAAGCAATCCGCACGGGGCAAGTCAAAAGGGTTGGGAACCATTGCTCGAGAAGCCAATCAACCGCCATTATACCGGCCAACAGACCAATGAGTTCGCTGCGGTATGGACTCTGATCGTAGGGCAAACCGGGGGTCTGACACCGGATGATGATTTGATGGAATCCTCCATACTTCACCAGGAGTTGAACCGCCGCGGTCCCTAACTCGTTCTTGCAGGATCCATCGCTGATCACACGCAGACGACCTTCCAACAGAGCATCAGCTAAGGTGGCTTCCTCCCTGTGAACCTCAATCTCATCGGGAACCCACCCGTAATAGTCTGTGCAGAGCTTGGCAGCCGTCTGCCACGCGTGAAGGATGGATGGGCTGTTAGAAGGGGACGGTTCAGAGGCACGGCCAGTACCGGTGAGAAGAACCCTGTCAGATCCTGTGATGGAGCAAACGGTAGCGCGAAGAACATCAGAAGGAAGCGGTGCGGTCCACCATGGGCAGGAAGGAGGTGACAGCACTGGTGCGTAGCAACGTGACGTGGTGGGGAAGCCCTCAGAGAAAAAGTGTTTCCAGGTTGCCCCATGGTGGTGGAAAAGGCCTGTGGTGGGTGACATTAACCAATTCCAGTCCTCCAGACGGTCAGTCTAGGGCCCCAAAGGCTGTTGTAGTGGGTGATGTGGCCCGTTGGAGGCAAGCAGGGCTCTAGGCAAGGTGGTCTGTCACAGGTCCCAGTGTTGCCGGGTTGGGCGAACTGTCCTTGGCCATTGGTATGGCGAGCGGCAGCACTCATCCCTGAGCCCATTCCACGCGGAGCGACGAATAAACCTGCCATCAGCAGTCACAATGTCAGACACTGTGCAAACCTGGAGGAACAATTGACACCAATTGAGCCATAAAAATTCCTCCTATTCAACCTCCAAGTTGATGAAGAGATCCATCAGAAGGGAGTCGTCCGTACAGCGATGGGAGAGGACTGGAGAGTCACAGGCGACATAGATGTCCAGACCTTCGAGTTCATGCCACACTCATTTCATCCACGTGTCTGAAGCTAAGATCGCCGTGGTGGTGTAGACTTGTTGCAAGAGTCCAAAGGACGTCCCCGTTTCAAGTTGATGGGCTTGGACGTTGGCCTCCATACAGTCACCAGTTTTGGTCCTGTTGGCCATATGTCGGAGCAACATCTCAAGATGCTTAAACACTTGACAACCAAATGGATGTGGAAGTCCAAGACCCTGATAGGACAGCGGAGCAAATACGACATCCTGAGGGAAATTACGACAGACACCCGCCTTCGGAAGGCACACTTGAAGTACCGGAGACATAATGTCTGTCCATTGCTGGGCATCCAGGGTTGTTAGCTTCATCGGATACTCATGATGGTCAACCGGATAAGGGGGAGGACATCATTTTTGTGAAGAAGGTTGGGTCAAAGCTGTTCTGCCCAATCCTTGCCTTTAGCAACCATCTGAACCTTGTGAGCCTTAAGGTTTTCCAAGGGAGCAAGCATAACTCTCAAAGTGCGTTCCAAGTCATCTGGTTCAAGGGGACGCAGGGATTCAGTAGCACCTGAAAGACCTTGAATTTGGAGTTCAAAGTTGGGGGTGACTGCTTTTTTCCCACAAAATTTCCATTTGCCTGTGCGGGAGTCCCACTCAAAATTGATGAGCCACCAAAAGAACTTCTCGGGGTTCATCACACCTCCAGTGGCTCGGATTCCCCCAGCCCACAGAGTGGCGGCGTCCTGCACATATGGCTTCACCCGAGTGAAGGACTGTATTGCCAGCCTCAATGACGTCGGTGTCGTCAACAAAGCAGAAGCATTGGGCTGTGACCAACTGTGACTCCAGTGCTGAGAGGAACTCAAAGCCGTAACCCATCGCTTCCATCATGGTAATGAGAACGGAGCTCACGGAGATCCATATAGGGGGTCCTGCCCCATTACCTTGTCCACAGCCTTGGGAGGGGATAACAGAAGGCGGCTTGAAAGTACGTTCTGAATTGCCAATGCGTCGCTGTCGAGAGCATATTAAACATGGAGGATAGGACCCTCTATGTCAGCTCAAACCGGAGCATTGCGCTTGGTGAAGAATGGACAGATGGTATGGTAGTGGTGGTGGCTGACAGTTCTGGGTCCAATTTTCTCGGGGTGGCGGCAGTTGGCTTAGAAGGGGATTTGGAAGTGTTGTTGCCCTCTTTGACACTTGTTTAGGAGGAGGCTTGTTCATCCTCAACTTCTTCTTTCTGGCGATTGGGGTTTGTTTGCGGGCTGTTGCTTGAGCCTTCTTCTCGCTGGGAGTGGCCTGCTTCCCTTTGCGGGCCGGTTTCTTCTTGGGCAACTCATCTTCTAGTTTAGCACGTTCCGCCTTCAGCCTCAACAGTTGGGTCTCTCTTTCCATCAGAGCGATCTTATGGTTAAGCTCTTGGAGAGCATCGGCCTCGGGATCCTCGTTGAGGTGGCCTTCTGTCTCCCCCTCACTGGCTTCAAAATCTGTTGCATCAAAGTCTGTCTCTTCGCGGTCAGTGTCCTCGGGTCCCTCTTCATCTTCAGAAGGAGACTCCTTGTCGTCTAATCCTGTTGCCCGGTTGAGGCTCTCGTCCATTCTCTCTTCAGATCGGCTGAAACCATCCTGTCGACCGTGGACGATGTACTCCCCAGTGTTGGTGTTCTTGTCCTTGGTGGAGACAATTCCCTCATACCACATAGGTTTGGCCCGGTGCCCTTCTTCTCTCAAGACGCGGTGCAGATGGCACTTGGTCTTGAGTTTCCCACAGCTAATCCGGTCCTTCTTACTATTGGAGATTGGTCCTTTGCATACGGCCCGACAATGTTCATGAGTGAGATGGACCCATGCATTGAGTGGGACCTCTCTTTCCTTTTCTTCTGCTGACTCTTCGACTTCTGTCTCTGTGTCTTCTGGTGCAGTGTCTTCTGGCTCTGTGTCCGGCGTTGGTCCTCTTGGGCTCTTGTTGGGTCCTCCATCTGGCAATGTTGCATCATGGTCGGAATTGAAATCTTGCTCCTCGTCGTCGCCATCAATTTCAGCAGATCTAGTTTGAATCTGGCGATACTTCGCCGGGCGTGACATGGGCGCTGCTGACGCTGTTCTCGTCAAATGAGAATGACAAGACCGGCTAGAGGCCCTGCTGGCTCCAGCGCTGGATGCGTCGGAATGTACAGTCTCTACTGGTACAGTAGTACCACGGCCTGTCCGTTTGGTGTTTGGCAAGAAGACACGTGTGAGGAATTCGGGTATACTTGTCATGGCAGGTGGAGGCACTCCTCGGTTCAACTGGTTTAGAATCTTGTCTAAAAATCACTCTCTCCCCCCTAGCAGTTAAAAATTTTCTACCTATTGCTGGGGTCTGGATGTGTTTTGCTGAAGTTCCAAGTTGGACTGATTTGTGTGCCTTTGGTGGAGTTCAAGTCACTCAATTCGGTCATTTCTCGCTGACACATCCAGTCTTGTAGCTTCTTACGTGCAGTGGTCCTTGCATGCTCGGGCCGCCGGAATAAGGAATTCTTCTTCTTCATTTCTTTCAAAACCTTTATACGGTCGGTTGGGTAGAGTTCAGAATATGCTACATATCCCTTAACGCTTCAATTTTATCCGATATATTATATCGGATATTAAAAAAATTACGCACTACTATTTACACCATACTACTACAATAATAAGCATTAAAATGATCATTACAAAGGGACAAATCTAAATATGAATACTTCCTAGCAAGTACACGTGTACAGTAAGCTTATAGTTGTCGCTGTAGCTCCATTTTGCTTCTCCAGAGCCTTCTGATAAGCGAAATCGGCCACATGGAGTTGCTTGTTTCCTTTCCTGATAGCAACAGTGTGCTTTTTCTGTTTTCTACTGAATCTAGGCTCAGGAAGCCATGGCTTAGATGTGGCAATCATTCTAAACGTCTTCATTGGTGCTCCTCTTGGTATATTGTCACATAATGCGTTGGCCATGTAACTCTGCCACAACGCAATTGCCAACAGCCTACTTTGCAGGATTGACAGCCATGCAAATACAGTTACACACTGCAATCAACACTAGAATCACTTTCGAATGACTATCCTTCACCCTTGAAGGTGCTGGCCTTTGTCTTGCATGACTATTTACATTCGGGATTACAGACCACCAAATTGAGCCGCATTGTCCTCTCTCATGCCTATTGCACCTTCTGATAGGGCCGAGAAGTGCCATTGTGATAATACATATCAATGGCAAATGGTAGGGTGGAAGAATATGCCGTCTTCATGACCTGACGAGACAGTTTTGTGTTGGTGTCGATTTTGGGGCAAATGGGTCTGTCCGACTTTGGAGGTTCATCCTTGTTTCTGTGATGGGCTGAGATATAACATGTAGCATACCGATGAGTTCCTTATTTCACTGGCAATAAACTTATTTATGACAGTAAAAGGTGTATTTGTACGTGGCAGAAGTTATTGCGTGAAATGTGTGGAATTTTTTTATCCGATATATTATATCATCTAAAGCGTTAAGGGATATATTTTAACCGATCGGGCGTTGGGGGGATATCGCTATATGGGGATATTATAATTATAACTTCATACTTGTCAAGACGAAAGCGCCTTGTTCAAGCCGCGGCCTTCCTACACAACCAAACTGAAGCGACAACTTAGATCTCAACTATCCAATTTAACCTAGACAACGCTGATCTTGGGATTTGAGCTTCTGATGGACCCATTTTTGACTTTGCAAAAGTGATGTCGTCATATCAAACAAATCAAACTCGAGCATCAAGGGGCCTCTTGTTGGCACTCCTTGCAAATGAGACAATGTGGTTGGTTTCTTAGTTCACTATGGATATTTTTCTGTACCTAGAGCTCTTACTGGGAAATGAAACCCTACCGCTCCTCCCCTTTATGCAGCAGAATGGAAATGTATGGCGTTTGGGACAATTTGCATCCGACACAAACAGTTGATATTTTGTGCGGTTGATGCAGATTCAAGCACAGGGCACACTTCCCCAGCTCAGCATGAATAACTAGTCTCCCAAGATAGTGGGTTGGAAGGATGGTATCATCTGGGACTACTGCCGATTGCTCCCGCTTTTAGACAATCCGATTTTAATAGTGCTCGGCCAGATGTTGCTTCATCTCCAAGAGGTTTGAGGCACCTTTGCCATACAATGTACCGGGACAACGAATAGGGATATCAACTTAGTAGAAATATTCAATATCGAGGATGGGTCCAAGTCTAGCAGTCTATGGAACTGACGGTTGGAGACAGCAGACGCTTCATATTAAGACGGTCATCTTCAGCCATTTGATCATTGTATGTGGGGCCAACAGTCAGTCTATCTACTGTATTAGAATCTATTGCAACCCTAAAGCGCTATTGCATTTTCTACCAAGGGTATAGTCTACATCTGCGGTCATAATGTGTACTGGCTTGCAGGCTTTCAGCTTTGGCGAGTTGGGCGTTGAAGTCAATCCAACAAGATGCTCCTGTCAAAGGTCCATCCCATCTAAGTCCTTGTGTAGATATTTATCATTTGCGAAATCTATTGGTGAGTGTTTTCAGGATTTTGACAGGTGCCCGCTCATCCTCAAAGACTTGATGCTTATTTGGTCAAATTTGTTTTAGCAACAACATACTTATAGGCAGTTCCTTGCTTTCTATTGTAGATTCTCTTCAAAGTCTATCAACATCTATCCTAATTAGTCAATTCTGGAGAAAATGGGTACCTCATAGCCCTTTCATAGCTCCTCCAAATCTGGAATGCCAAATGATTGCCCATTGCATTCAAGAACCAAGACAGATCTTCGTTTAATGTCCACATCACACAACTCATCAATCCAGTTCATGAATTATGTACCAACCAAATCCAAAGTATAGATCATTCTTGGACATTTCATCACTAATCCATGTAAATTTTCAATGCATCCAACACCCTGTAGTGGATTCACAATTGTCATGGATAAAGTACTGGAAACGTTTTCTCAACAATGTTGTAGTGTTTGAGCTGAAAGCTCAACAATCTCATCTGATAACGTGGAAAACGAGTGGTTCTCAGCTCATAGGCAATATAGAAGGGATTCGAAGCTCTCACAGTTTGATTGTTGCCTCATTCTGGCCGTCGAATGCTGGCTTGAATTGTTGCTTCGAAGTTTGGCAGCAAGTTTTGGATTTGCATGGGCATTTTGGAAATTTCTTGTTCATCCAATCTTCACACAACCACTCCATTTGGGCAACTTGTTTGGTTCTCTGTTGGGTTGTATTGGTGCAGATTTGGAGCTTGCAGAGGTTGTTGTTGACGACCAATGGTCATCGCTCGGACGTGCCGGATTTTTGGCGAGGCATGGAATTTTGGTCGTTTTGGTCAAAAAAAATTTCACAGCTTCGGCCAGAGTCATCATGATTGCCAACAATATTCTAGGACAACCTAGCCGATAACTAAGAGAATATATCTTCAAAGCTGCGTTGGTTAATTCATCTTTTATCATAGTCATCTGATTACTTGAAGTTGCATTTTGGGGGGGATATCCCCATATGGGGATATCTGACCCCCGATCGGTTCATAATTCCAAATATAATAACACCGTCTTTCTCATTCAGTTTATTATATGACGCAATGGTAAAGCGACAGAAGGAAAAGTAATATCAATCTGGGCGAGAACATAGGCAAAATGCTCAGTTGCAATCTGGATCTGGATTGAATCTTATTTGATAGTGTCGCTCTTATGCAATTCGTGATGAAACACAAGAAGGATCCTGTCACTGGAGAACCGCTGACAACTGGGGATGTCGTTTCCCTTCGTATGGATAAGGACGACGAGAATTGAAGGCAGTGTCCAGTTTTGACAAAACTCTTTGCCAATCATACTAAAATTGTCGCAATTGTTGACCAAACCAGCAGCAAGAACAATAACGTCGAGGCATATGTATATTCCTTTGAAGCCTACAAGGAACTATATGTCGAGGCAAAAAATTGGTATGACTTGAGAACGGGGAAGAAGTTCTCTCCGAAGAGGGATGTCCTAATTCTCAATGATCCACAAAACGAGGATATTCAGAAGCAGCGTGATATTCGAGGATTTTGGCACATACAGAACTCTCAATTGCTGGATCAAAAAAAGCAACAATTGAACGTACATCACTCCGTCACAGCAACCCGCATCATGGAAAAGCTCAAACAAGATAAAAAGAAGCGACCGACTCCTGGATCGACGTCCAACGACACGGAAAATAATTGTGGTAGCGATCAGGCATTGAAAAAACTCAAAATCTTCTCCGACGATATCACCAATGTGCAATACACGTCTGGGAAGGCTTCTGGATCCTTTACAAGTACCGCTATGGATGTTCAAAATGAAAATACTACACGGGAAACAACACAAGAAGAGGTTTTGCAGGCTCAGTTTCAATTGATGCGAGCGCAGAAGGAAAAGGGATAAGTGCGCATGATTACAAGCATGGGGGATCTATTATTGGAATTGCATTGTGATATTGCCCCAAGGTTAGTGAATCCTGTACTTGGATTCTATGTATGTGTAGTACCATTTGTTTGCATACGGAGTACTTTCGACAGAGTTCAAGGCTCACAATGTTGCTTGGGGGGTGCTGCTTTGACTCCAACGCATATAGGACGTGTTCCAACTTTTTGGGTTTATGCCAAGCCAAAAAATACGACGGGACTGCTTTCCACCGGTCTATTTCTTCTTTCATGATCCAGGGAGGACAAAGACTCTCTGGGGAAGGAAATAAGGACGACATGAGTCTTTGGGGTGGGACTTTTGCTGATGAATTTGACGACCGTTTGAAACATGATCAAAGGGGAGTCTTAAGTAGTGCTAACGGTGGTCCCAATACCAATAAGCGCCAGTTTTTTGTAAGTGCAATGATGTGATGAAAAGAAAGGATTCAAAAATTTGATGATGCTCAATCGATTCTTGTTATTCATTCATCCAAAACGCTCCTTCATTTTCCAAAAGATTACTTTCAAAGCAACACCGCATTTGGACCGAAAGCATTCTGTCTTTGGCCAAGTTGTAGACGGCAAAAAAGTCTTGAAAGAAATGGAGAAGGCTGCAACGGACAAGAAGGACAGACCTGTTGATCCAATCAAGATTCTAACAACAGTGGTTCTGGTAGACCTTGCCAAGGAGGCGGAGGACAAGGAGTTTGCACGCTTACAAGGATTCAGAGAAGGAAGAACGGAAGCAGAGCGCCAAAAGCAAGCCAGGTCATTGGGCAAGACTGCTTTGCCTTTGGATAGACGTGGCGGAAGTATTGAGAGCAGAAATAGCACTGCAACGATTGGGAAATACTTGTCTCAAACAATGATTCAATCAAAAGAGGTATCAGCAGACATTGATGTCATTATTCCATCAGCACCATCTCCTAGTAAGATGAATGAGAACAAAGTCAAAACAAATACTCAGTTTGGAAACTTTAGTTCTTGGTGAATCACATGATGGAATTTTGGGTGTTGCTGCATGCTAATTGGATGAAATAGGGTGATCATGAGGAAAGCGTAGGTACTGAATATGTAAAGAAAAGATGAGTTTTGGCAGCCTTGTCCACCTTTGCAATATTTGACATGGCAGGGCGCAGAAGGCAAACTAAGGTGGGATGCGATGCAGACTTTGTAAATTTAGTTTTATTGTAGTAGCATTGATGAGAGTTTTTATGCCTGATTACTTTTGTGTTTGTTTTAGGGCTTCAAGTTGTGTCCTTTTTAACGCCACACCTGTTTCTCACAAACTACCCAGTTCCAAGAGATTCCAAAAAGTGACTTTTTCATATAAAACAATGTGCCCGCATTCTCAACCAAGGGTAATGTCTTTTGGCGGCCCATCCCCAGAACAATCACCAACTTCCATTTTGGGAGACAGGTAACGATTATTGGGATTCTGCAGCATCATCCGGAAGATTTCATCTCGCCGCTCATCTTCATCCATAAAATCAAGATTAGAACGAGCAAAGGCCAATCGCTTTTCTTCTTGGATGCTCTCAACACTGCCAATAATACTATCCCATGGTGCTCGTGTCAGGAAGGATTCCAGGAAAGAATCATTTTCACTTGGATCATCCAGAAAATGCTTGATAAGGTATACTGCTTCCGAATGTGATGCCTCGAGTTTCATGAGATGCCTGGATTCTTGCTTAAACCAATAAAAGTGCCAGCAATCATTAGTGTTAGAACTCCAGTCTTGTGGTTCAATCTGGACGCAGCACAATGCTGCAGCACAGCCTGCCTTTGTATTTTGTTGTGTCCTTGGTTTTTATCCTTTTTAAATTCAATACCCATCAAAATACTGTGTTTCGCAGTTGAGATGTTCGGAATGTGGCCGGCAAGAACAACAACGTCAATGTTTCCTTTCATTCTTGGCCCGGGTGAAGGCAGCAAGTCTGTTTCCAAGAGCTCCTTTGCTTTTGAAGCTTCAAATATATTAACTGAGTCCGGAAATCCCAGCCCCTTAAGATATGCCATATATCTCTTGCGATTCATTGAGCTATCTTCTTCGTCCTCGCTCCATTGGTAAATCGTGTCGCACTGAGGACAAGGTGGCCTGTTCTGCCATGGTGCTGCGATTTGCTCAATGTCCAAGTGTGTCATGACCTCATTAAATACTGTGGAATTCACGTTTGAGAACGCAACTGTGTTATCTTTGTCTCGGAGATTTGCCAGTTCTTGTCTCAGTACAACGCGGAAAGCTTGTGCAGCCAATTGGAAATTGAAAAGGTAATGATGCAGAACATTGCAGTAGATGCATTATGTGGGTAAGGACAATATCAACGGAGGGAAGAGACATGAAACAAAATGTAGTGAAACGATTATCATGCTTACCTTGTGCCATCCTTGCCATATCAAATGCAGCTTTTGGCACTGGAGTGCGTTCAATCAACAACAACTTCTTTTGCCGAATATCGGCTTTCTCTTGAAGAAACCTGTCTTTCTTTTGCCAAAGCTGGCTTTTCTTTTGCCAAATCTGGCTTTCCTCTTGCTGATAGTAAGCTTTGTTGTCATCCGAAATGGTGGGGCTCTTGAGAATTTTGTTGATCTCCTCAATTTCTCTTTCCACCCTTGCAATAGCTTTGCCTACTTGCTCGATTTCTTGCTCAATAGAAGCAGACATCCTCAAATTTGAACAATGCTGCTAGCGGTATGGTTTCAAGTGCGTGCGGTGTTTATTATTGTACTTGTATTTTCTGTTAATACTTTGTGGGTGTGGATGTGAAAACTGAGAAAGTACAGGAGCGGCCTGTAACTGGACCAAGTCGCGCCGAGGCAGCTTTTCGAGGATGTCGTTCGGACAAAATGATGGGAATAGCATAGTCTTTAATTTATTTCCTACTTTGGCCAACTGGCGCTTGTTTGTTCTCAAATTTACTGGGCGTGCGTGCCCTTTTTCATCTGCTTCCGAACCGTTGAGCCTTTGTGGAAATGGTCGACTATTTTTGTCCAAATGGACGAAGGCGACAAAATGGACGAAGAGCTCGCAACCTGGATGCTGCATTTTTTTTAATCGGGGCAGCAAAAAAATTGGACGCAAGCTGGTCAAACAATTAATGTCTGTGTCACACAAGGACAAAAAAAGGGGTCACAAAATACCGGTACCAGATACGTGTATGATACAGATCTCAAAGCAAAATAATCATGGCAGGTGGGTGATATATGGCATGTCCACAGCATGCAGAAGTTGCCAGAGATGTCTTTGGCGGGCCAAATTGCACTCTACAGACAATAAAGGAGTTAGATAGGGAGATCCACGGTCGTCAATTGAGTGCAGCTACAGTAGATCTTTGGAACAAATGACGTCAACACAAATTGCAACAGACGACTGGCTGGATGTAGGATTCATCCGATCAATAGGTTTGAAATAATATTGGCTAGTTTTTAAATTATAGAGGTTTCGTCGGTCCGACAAAGTTCGTCCATTGGACAAAGGTGTCTGACGAAGTTTGTCCATTTGGACGGAGCCTCCACAAATGGAAATGAATGTTTTGGCAGGCTCGTTTTCAACGAAGCCCAAGCTTTGCATTGCGCAGAGTTTGTCACCGGCATGTCAACTCTGTCATCTCCGCTAGACAACCTCCGCGACATCTCTGAGGACATTGCCAGCAAGCCTGCCATTTCAGGCCGCTCCAGTCCAAATCAAAATTCTGAAACAAAAAGTAGAATACGTAGAACTAGTGGGCCACGTCACACAATCGGTCTAACAAAGTACTTTCACATTTTTTTCGCGCCTTCGTAGATTTTCGTGGATTTTGTACCAAATAATCAAAGCAACAAATTGTTGACATCAAGAAAACATCGAGCATCCCGCTTTTTTTGCAGAGTACGCTTCTAAAGATATCAAAGAAGCAAAATGTCAAATAAAAACTACATGCCGGATGGTTCTAAATAGTGAAAATCTACCAAAAAGGCAGATGGATTTGATTTCACCATGGTGGTAAGTTTTGAGGCACCTGTAGTCATCACCCACTACAACAAAATCGATGTGTGGCTAACAGCACCTGTATATTGACATTAGCTACCCTGTTCCCATGGAGTGAGTTGGTCTCATTTATTTCTTTGTGTTAGAATAAAGCAAAATGTGAGTGCCTTTAGCGCTCAGAACAAACTCTCTGCAATCTAAATTCGTAATCGATTGTACAACACTTTCACGACAATAGTTCTCCTGTGTCTAGGTATACTTTTAGTGAAATTGTTCCTATTTGATTAATGTTTGGCTTGAATTGATGATTCAATCACAAAAGTGAGTTCGACGATTTTCCCTTGGAAAATCCCTTGTTTACAGAACTCGATTCGACTTCTACGGCAATTCTGTGTTGAATGCAGTACTTTGGGATATCTTG
>CAKOGP040000846.1:0-40029 GCA_933822405.4 Cylindrotheca closterium | reverse complement strand
AGATGCCTCAAATGGTTCAAACTTGTTGTTGACTCACCGCTTCACAGTACTTGACCTTTACAGCCGAATATTTCACCGGCAATCGAATGCCCATAGAGTAGCATATTAACGATTAATGTCTCAGTTAGTATTATTATTTGTCAGTGATATCCTCCATCATGAACACCTTGGAGTGATCCTGCTCGAGCTCCTTGTTTATCAACCACGCCTCCAACTTTGGAACCTTTACCGGATTGGTTTTTGAGAAGGCCTTTTCTGGCCAAGAAAATGCTAGTGGGTCGCTCCTGTTCTCCAGAACGTCGTGGTCCAGCATGTTCGAAATGCGGTTCCTTCTTTTCGCCAACGGTGGTGTACCAAATCATCGGCCGATGCCAGAGATTAAAGGTGTTCTCCTGTTCCTTGGGCCATCCCGTGTACCAGGCAGGGGCACATCCTTTTTGACAAGGCTGTTCAGATCTTGCAACTGAAGGTCGTTGGTGGGATCAAAGGCATCGAGGACCGCCTTGGAATCATGGTTTGGGTAGCTTGCCTGGGTGGTGAGGTAGCTGTAGCTCTTTTTGCGCACGGAGAAGTCTGTATTGGTCATGATGATGAGTGTTACAGGTAGAAGAGCTGTGTGCTTTCCTAATCTTAATAACTATCTATTCCTTGACTTCAATTTCACTCTGTCAAATACAGAGCAGTCTTTTCAAAAGGAATGAGCTGCAACTCAGTTGCGGCTCCTTTACTGTTTACCAACATATTTCACAACCTCTTTGGTACGTAGCTTTTTGCTGCCCTGCTACTGTACCTTCTTCTCTTACGTACTAGGGCGTTCGAATCAGTCCGTCCTTTGCTAGCCAACACCTGCAGTGCTTGAAAAATATTAGTCTGAATTGAAAAGTAGGGAATTTGCAAATGGTTTTGGTAGCAATAAAAAGAGCTTTGTAACCAAAACACAAAAGGAGACAGCTATCAACATCAAATTTGTCACTCTTTTACATCAATCCTCACTGCATTGACCATATTCTTGTCAATAATTGTGGCCTCTATTTCAGTCTTTTCTTCGTTCTTGGCATTTTTTGGGCGAGCAGTCTGTGAATACTGGTCGAAAAAGGTGATGAATCGATCAGCATAATCGTCTGGGCTTACACAGCTTGGCTCGAGTCCCTCGCTATTTTCCATCTTGCGATAAGATGTTTCGACTCGCTTTCGTGCATTGTACTGCTGGAGAATATCTATGATGCCCATGAAGAATATCTTTCCTTCATGAGGCCGATCGCCTTTTGGCCCGTGAAATATCCCTGGCCCACCAATGCCAGAAGTATCCATCATGAGCCCACCGTCTTTTCTGTTTGACAGCGGAGGCATAAAATCTGGTATTTTCCAAGCTTTTGCAAGCTGATCGCCCTTCTCGTCAGCAGCCTGCCTTGGTTGCATCCTTCGCAATCCATTGATATCATAGAATCTGTGGAAAGGCCAATAAATCTGTTCTATTGTTTGTTCTTTCTTCAGCTCAACATCAACAAGCGCTGGATGCTGTTGAATCTTTGCACCGCTTGGCGATGGACTTTTCATACCAGAAGGCATTGATCCCTCGAGATAGCTGCAGTCGTCGTCTTCATCAAGAGGATATTCGTAGTTTTTTGACGAAGCCTCGTGAAATTCCTTTGTCGCTCCCTTTGATGACTCGGCGTTTCCTTGTTTTGGAGCCGAGATGCTAGGATCTTTACAGTCTCCATTCAAAGACGCGGCTGCGGCAGACTCGGAATCTACTCCTTGGCCCTTCGAAACCCGAGCAGGAAGCTTTGGTTCATTTTTTATTCCAGATGCACGAAAACCAGATTCAGAATGAATCCCGCGGTTATTTCCTTGTCGTGGAGGTATGTGATGGATTCCGATCAGCATTGAGTAATCCATAATCTGCATTCTGCTAAGAAATGAGCAATCAGATACCACCTGTTGCCTAACACGTTTCCGGACATCAGGATGAAATGAAAAGGCCTGCTCTGGTAGAATTTTCCTCAAGTCGTTGTCCTTCAGCACATCTTGTCCTGGTTTTGCCTCTCGGCCTATTTCAGAACCCTTTAGATCGTAAAATATTTGCAAGCTCTTGTCTGTGTAATAGACCGAATTCATGATGACGAACTTGACGTTTCGACGTAAATGATACAGCTTCACACGATACATTCCCAAGAACTTTGTAATTAGTGTATTAGGATTTTGAACACAGTGCCGAAAGTAATGTGGCAGAACTAAATGGGGAAGAGGCGTGAGGAATGAGGATGCAATTCGCAGAGAGGTGGGAACAAAGGACAGTACTCACTTCTCCTCAAGAACTTGCTTTCAGCATTTGTCATCGTTTTTATCATATATTTACCATCGCTCGAGTAGAAGAAAAACTGACCACTCTTCGCATTCGAGATAAACTCAATAAAATTAGCATTGCCGCAAACTGATAGCAGAAAGTCAAACTCGTTGACTCCAAACATACGCCGGAGGTATGCAAAGGCCAAAGGAGCGTAATCCTTAAATTTGAAGGTGTGCGAAAGTTTGTGTGGTGGTGTTATATCAGAGCCCTAATCGTATCATGCAAAATGTTAGAAAAAATGCATAACCAACACCACACTCACGAATCCTTGCGAAAACAACTACATACCTTTGGAGCGAATTCATACTTCTCTTCCGCCATGAAATCCTGCGCTGTTAGAGCATTTGCTCTTGTTGTCGAAGCAATTATCGTGTTCGTTTTGGCAATAGATGTCCTCACTCCAAGCATAACAGCGATTGACAGTGTGTACAATTCGTGGCGACCGTCGATCACCTTCCCTTTGACATACGACTTTCGGGTTTTTCTGTTTCCTCTCCTATTTTTCCTTCGCCAGCGTTGTAGCTGGAGCATGTTGTGTGGATCGATGGCACCCATCACTGCCAGTGCAGTTCCAATGAGGTATAAAACTCGAAACATTAGGACATTCTGAGATTCTGGTACTTACATTTTCGGCCAGTTTCCATTGTTGCAGCAACGACTTCAACAGGAATATCCTCTGCTTCTTCGCCGGGGCTGGCTTCTTTAGCTTGTTTGGAACTTACACGTTCGATTCCACCCCCGTTTGCCACCGATGAACGCTCTGATTTGACATCAGGATTTCTTTGTTCCAACTTTAATGAGTCGGCGTCTTGGTGGTCATGGCTGTCGCGACCAGCTGCTGGCAATCCTCCGCCTGATGTTTCATCGGAACTCAGGGATGCAAGTTCAGCAACATCATCTATACTGGCATCTAAATCTTCAACCTTGAACAAGGACCCCTGGCCATCGTCAATATCTTCGTTGAAATCACCGTGTTCGATATCGAAATCGCCCGAAGATTCCGTCGTAATTCCTGGAGGAATTCTTGGAGGCTTGCCGCGTTTATTTCCACTGTTACCACGCAGAGTAGCCCGTTTTACCAATCTGCGCACAGATTGAGCGTTTAAACCACGTGCTGCTTTTCCCACCTTCCCCACTTTCACGTTGGCATTCGCACGCAAGGCCTCGCCTGCCTCCGTATCATCGTCAATTTCTGGATCTACAAGATGCGCCAGCAGTTCTCCTGGAATACCTGGTCTTTGATCTGGTGGTAAGTATCCCAACTCAATCCCCCCGTCCTTGTCAACGTCATTGTTGTCATTCGCAAAAATGTCAGATTCAAGCCTGTAGTCGAACCCTTTGCCATTGTCTGCTGTGCCACGATGATCGAAATTCTTAGTATCCCGCAGATCACCCGTTGATTCCAAGCGCTTCTCTTCCACTCTTAATGGAGCAGAAGACATCTTTTTCCCCAACCTGTTACTGTGTTGTGCGTAAAATTACAACTGGCTCGGGTCGGAAAAAAGTTGGTTCGGAAGTCAAATGTGCAGTGAGCGTTGGAATGCGTTGAGGCTTCAAAGAGCTGAAAAAGTCTCACGACTTCGATCTAAAAGAAATCTTTCTAATGAAGGTGGTATTAATAGTACTGGAACTGTAGGTAGTTCTAATATATAAAAGCAATGAATTTATTTTGGAATAAAATTTCAAAACATTTAATTTTCATCCTTAGGTCGGGTTGGCCCTTTTAATCGGAAGGTAGACCGGAATGAAAATAGCTCATGGATATGTTTGCACAGTTGAAGCATTCTCCTCAGCCTAATGCCAACAAAGTATTCGTGCTATCGCCCGTTTCTTCAAGGATAGTTGACACAAAATCATGTTCTTCAAGTGGCGTGTCGAAAACTTGCAAATCTTCGTCAATCGTTGTCGAACTTGCCGACATCGTCAATTGACCACTTTCCGACTTCTTCAAAGACAATTCATCAGGTTCAGCTGCGGTATCAAAAAGAGAAGGGAGAGGTGGCACAACAACATCGCCATCTTGCAATGTGTTCAAACTCATATTATGAGCAGAATGGGTGCCGGCTATGTCGTTCTCAACCTTGTTTGGTTCCTGATCGTTGACTGAGGTACGTTGATCCGAAGAATGTGAAGCCTGGTATGTTTCCTGCAAATCGCCAGTGTCTGTCAGCCAGTCAAGAGTATCTGCGACGTCCAACAAAGCATCTACATCTGAACCTTTGGCGTACCAGGACGGCGTGTCCTTGGCATCGGTCCATGATGGATACATCGCAAAATCAGCTACTCCAGTGGGAGATACTTCTCCAACTTCATGGATATTTCTTACTTGATCCGTTGGTAGAGTTATTGGATTTGCCCCTGCTTGACGAGCAACTTCATTAAGTTGAGGCTCTGATATTGAAACAGGGGCTGGAGTGAGGAATCGAAACCTGTGTCAACGAGTGTTAGTAAACGCAACAAACTTGAGTGGAGACAAGCATGGGCATCTTGACGTACAGCGAATCTTCTAGAGCGTGACCAGAAATTGTCCCCTGCGCAGTCGTTATAGACGGTAAAGGCTGGGTGGTTCCTGCCTCTATGGTTGCCTCGGTTACGACGTACGGGGCAAGAGCCGGTGCAACTGATGGCAGAGTGGGAGTTGGGGTTGCCGGTCCAGCACCAATCTTCTTTCCCTGTCGTTGTGCTGAGGAGACAACAGATTGAATCGCTTTTCTTTTTGTTCCAGAAGTTTGTCGTCGACGCTTGCTAGAATGACCAGCCGCAGATGAGACCGAGGGCAAAGCTGCTGTTCCTCCACGACCCTCCATAGGAACATCGCCTTCTTCTCCGTTTTGCCTTGCCTTGGCAAGCTTCTGAAAGTACTTCTGCGCATGAGTCCGAATCTGCACCACAGTTCTGGACTTGATAAGTGAGGCAATTTTCTTCCATCCCTTCCCGTGAAGTTCGAGGCCTTGAAGAAACAATCGATGCTCCTCTGCCGTCCAACGACCTGTGTTTTCTCCTTGAGAGCCCTGGGCACCTGCCTGTGCAGTAGTGGCAGTTGCCATCGTAACGATGACTTGAGATTTCTTCTTCTTTGACTTGGAAGACTTCGCGGTTGCTTGGGCTGCCGGAGAAGCGCCTACAATCAACTTTGTACCAGGCACCTGTTTGGCGTAATCATGCTTTGCTGATTCGCCAACTCGGGTCAAATTGCGATGGCTTGTAACAGTAGCAGAGGTAGGAATATCGGGATTTACCGATGCAGCAACTGGTGGCGCAATAGCAGTTGGGTCTGCTACAGGATTGCGGACAGCATGAGACATTTTGTGAATGAGAAGAAAAGCTTGTTTGCGAAGAATTACAAACGACGCGAAGTATAATTATTCAGAAGTCACAAAAGAGGCTCCGGAAAACAGATAGCGGGAATAGATTCTTGCAAAACAGATGAAAGGAGTGTGAGTAACTGCAGGGTTGTGAAAAGCACTCGAGTACTGTACTGTAGAGATTCCAAACCGGTTCCGATAACTGGGAAGGCAAAATGTTCTGGGCGTAAGACAGTCAAACAAATCAGCTTTTGCTTAAAAGCTTCAGAAAGACACAGTAGTATTGATTTGCTTGTTTGCCTTCTCCATTATCCATTGGCAAACTCTGAAGGAAGTTACATACCGATGATCAACTTGTTATCAATTACCGGTACATCGAAGGAGGAAGCAAGAACGAGTCCAGCTTGTTTTATCTAAAGATGTCTCCCGCGCGCGTGGACCATACGATGATTCTACCTGAAGCAAGGAAGGTCTTTCTCCACGATCGTTTGTGGTACGTGTACACGTACGTGTACATGTACAATCGTAGGCAATTTAATGATCGAACAGATGCTGGTTAATTAAAATACACAATAACGACAGCAGTTGAAGCCACTTTTTTATTTACGAACAGATGCTCGTACCGGAACGGCCGGGAACGGGGGTCGGGGTAGTCGGCCAAAGGTTTGGAGAAAGAATGGAAAAGGAATCTGAGTCGCGGAATTCAAAAATTTGGATTTTCGAAGTACGGTCCGATTCCGCTCGCCAAAAGATCAAAGAAGAAGACTGTCATCTCCGTCGCAGGAGTGGAGCCAAAAACTAGTTTAATAGCACCAAGCTTCGTCCCTTTTGTTCCAGTGCCACCATCCAGAACGATGTAATAAGTAAAGGAGAAATTTGTTATAATGCTTCACACGCAGAGGTCAGTCTGAGCGTGGGTCAGACTCATGACGAGCCAGCCAGTGACGAACTTGACGAAGGCTGTGTGGTTTCATTTTCGATGCCGAGCCAGCAGCCTCTAGTTCAAATTACTGACGAGCCAGTCGAGCCGTGGTCAAATTGACCACGAGCCAATCGAGCCGTGGTCAAATTGACCACGAGCCAGTAGAGCCGTGGTCAAATTGACCACGAGCCAATCGAGCCGTGGTCAAATTGACCATCCAATCATACTTGGATAAAGCTCGAAGGGCACGTGGGTCTCCAGGCAATATCCAATCATACTTGAACAAAAGCCGATGGCCGACGTGCCTTCAGACGATATGATTGGATGGTCAATTTGACCATCCAATCATATACCTGGACAATATGATTGGATGGTCATCTTGACCATCCAATCAGAATTAATCAGAGTCAGACGATATCATTGGATTGTCAATTTGACCATCCAATCATATGCTTGGACAAAGTTAGACAATATGATTGGATGGTCAATTTGACCATCCAATCATAATTGGTAAAAGTCAGACGATATGATTGGATGGTCAATTTGACCATCCAATCATATACTGTACAAAGTTAGACAATATGATTGGATGGTCAATTTGACCATCCAATCATAATTGGTAAAAGTCAGACGATATGATTGGATGGTCAATTTGACCATCCAATCATATACTGTACAAAGTTAGACAATATGATTGGATGGTCAATTTGACCATCCAATCATAATTGGTAAAAGTCAGACAATATGATTGGATGGTCAAATTGACCATCCAATGATATACATGGAAAATGTCAAACATTATGATTGGATGGTCAAATTGACCATCCAATCATAAATTAAACAAAGTCAGACGATATGATTGGATGGTCAAATTGACCATCCAATGATATACACGGAAAATGTCATACATTATGATTGGATGGTCAAATTGACCATCATATTCTTGGACAGAGTCCAAACGCTCACAGTGGTTTCGAAAACTGAGTATCAGCTGCGGCAAAGAAATGGTGTTGGAGAGATGTTAGCAGACTATACAACAGCTGCAGAGAAACAGGAAAATTCGAATCAGTCATTAGAAACTGAACATGACACAGATATAGAACAGATGACGATGAAGACATCAAAAGAAGGCGACTGGCTGATGATGATAGAACTGATG
Source organism: Cylindrotheca closterium (assembly GCA_933822405.4). Classification (NCBI taxonomy): domain Eukaryota; phylum Bacillariophyta; class Bacillariophyceae; order Bacillariales; family Bacillariaceae; genus Cylindrotheca; species Cylindrotheca closterium. The sequence goes on along the minus strand of CAKOGP040000846.1, from coordinate 32,293 downwards.
AGGGGATGTATAGGACACGCGACAACAAACAAGACACGCTACAACAAACTCACAGGTAGCTCGACACTGCGCCAAATGAGATCTTGATAGAGCATAGGCATGTTGAAATCCAATATCCTGGAGACACGAGTACAGCAGCAAAATGCGAGGATGGTTTGGAAGGCGGAGCTGGACACACAGAATGGATGGCCATTCATGATCTTCGAGGAAGAAGGCTGTACCGAGTCTCTGGTAGATTGAGCAGACCGTTGTGTAGCGTATATTGTCAAGTGGATCTCAAAAGGAAAAAGCGAAAAAGCAAAACCGAATAAGAGCCCGCATTGTTTCGAAGAAGAAGGCCTGCAAAGTTTCACAAAGCTATTGGAATAGATAATTTACAGACCTGCTCCGGCGATTATGATTCCCTTTGGAGAGGATACTACCAGTAGTGGTGTAATCCTTTGCAGTCCCAATCAGCAGCACAGTGAACGCGGCTTCAGTAGCTATAGCCTTTTTTAGTAGTTTCAATTTGCGATTAATCTACTGTAGTCTGCAAGGAGTTGCAACTGTATGTTCTTGCTTCAGATTTCAATGACTAGAACGCTATAACTATCTTAAACTGCCGTTACTACAAAAGTTAAACCATGATGAGCCTCAATTAGGTTCAGAGATGGGCAATGTTATATTCTTGGCCAAACGCCAAATCCCTTGGGCGAAGTTCAGTGAGATACTTCTGGAAGTCCTTCCCGAAAAGGCGGAAAGCGGCTCTAACCACATTGGCATTGCAAGAGACACACAGTAGATATTGACACATAAAAGAGTTGAGGGGAGGCTGTTCGTCGGAAGAGAACTTGTGCCATACCTTGAAGGCTTGGTGAATATATTTAGCTTCCTCTTGTCGCTCCCTTTTGTCTTCAAACCACTCATTCACTTCAGCTTCGGTTGGTCCAACACATGGCTTGTTTGACAGGACAAGCATGGATTGCTTGCCATCTTCTTTTTGTTTACGGCGGAATGCTGCCGCCCTCTGGGCATGCTTGGAGCTTTTTACAACCATGTGATCTTTGGCAGGAAGTCCTTGTTGTTTGGCCGCAAGAATCTGTGTCATCTTTGTGACAAACATGTGGCTCTCGAATGCAGCTTTCTTATGACCAGCAAGAATCTTTGCCACCTTCTTGGTGTCTTTCTTGACAATCACACGACTTGCACGATGGGCTTTGATGGTAGCTGGCATATTGCGGAACAGTTTCAATATTATGAGCCTCAACCCACATCATGTTCTTGTCCCAGTTTGTTGTTTTGTCACTTGGCAAGATACGGTATTGCCTCTCACAAAATCAACGGATGGGTGATCAATCGTGAAAATTTGGTGTCGATTGATGATGACGCGTCATATAACTTGGCGATAATCGCCAAAAGCCAAAATACGATTTCACTTCATTTCACAAAAAATGACAAGACATGCTATTCCCATCTCTGTCCGAAGAACTTTGTGGTGAGCTCGCAAGGGATCTTTTTGGGAATCCCAATGCCAATAAGAATAAAACAAATGCTGCCCTGGACAAGGAAATCTGCGAGTCTCTGATTGGTACTCCATACAGAGTGGCTGCTGAGCTGTGGAACATGATCAATCCACTGGAAAACGATCAGATTCCACAAGAGGCTCATCCAAACCACCTCTTATGGACGCTTTGCTTTCTGAAGAACTACTGTTCTGAACCGGTAATGGTTCGGCTAGTTGGTTTTGTGGACCCAAAAACATTCCGAAAATGGGTTTGGATCTTCATTCCAGCAATCGCTGCACAAAGAGTTGATGTTGTAAGTCTATTTGCCGTCTATTCTATTCCCCCTTTTACAAGCGCTCACCTCAGTTTGTGCGATACAGATTAAATGGATACGGCGATTTGAAGAATGGGATCACCAGACAGTTTGTGTCATAACTGTTGACGGAGTGGACTGTGCCATCCAAGAACCATGGCCCTTCGATGAAGCAATCTTCTCCAAGAAGTTAAATGGACCAGGCTACAAATACGAAATCGGTATTTGCATTGCAACCGGTGTAATAGTTTGGGTGAACGGCCCTTTCAAGGCAGGCAAAAATGACAAGACAATATTTGAAGAAGATGGTCTCATGAACGCTTTGTGTGACAATGAATGTGTCGAGGTTGACATGGGATACCAAGGCCTTGATGAGTTGAAGAACCCCAAGATGTACCAAACTCAGAAGGCAGGTAAGCAAAAAAGTAAGGCAAGGGCCCGGCACGAAAATGTGAATGGAGAGCTGAAGAAATTTGCAGTTCTTGATCAAGTCTTTCGCCATGATCCTTTGACAAAGCACAAATGCTGCTTCGAAGCTGTTGCTGTCATCTGTCAAATGCGACATGACCAAGGAGGTCGTCGAAATACTGTAGAATATGGTGCTACATACTACTAGTACAATTTTTAATACTATTATTATAGGTATAATACATCTACAATTAGTATGGAGATGTTCTACTTGACATCGCATCTACAACTAGTATTGAAATTTCGACGACATACGCGAAATCCTATACAGTCAAAAGCAAATTCGTGCCCTGCTGATACATGGCACGATGATATATCAAATAAGTACAGCTATTAGTCCTAGAGTCATTCGCTCACATATAAATATGTATTCTAAAGACCATTAATTCCAACTATGTATCCATCAAACCACTCGATAGTAGTGTTGATCTCATTTTCAAAGCCATCAATCAGCTGAATACAGTCTTCGTCATTCACGATGGGTAACTTGTCCTCCCATTCGTCACTGTCAAGGGATGTTTCGTTTCCGTCACTTACTCAAGTCTGAATGGTCGCCACAGTCTGAACTTGAATGTTGTCGGGGACGGTTGGTACGAAGTTTTGTGAGGTATCGGAGAACAAACTGTCATCATCCTCGTCTCCACCAGATACAATAGATTGCCTTGCTCTTTTGCTTTTGCTGGTGACTGAAAGCTGCGCCGAATCAGCAGCAAGTCTTTTCTGCTGAGGCCGGGACGCTGGCTTTTTAGCAACAACATCACTCAAAGTATCAACTCGTGCATCAACGCGTGTTTGGTTTTCTTGCAAGTAATTAGCAATAGAACGCTCTGTAGTTTGCACTTGCTGCTGCAATCCCAGATTGACTTGATTGACTTGCTGCTGCACTTGCTGATTGACTTGCTGCTGCACATGCTGATTCACTTGCTGCACTTGCTGCTGCACTCGTTGCTCCTGCTGCTGCATCTGTGCTGTTAGGTTTGCTTGCATCTGTGCCATTTGCATTGTGATTGCTTGCATCATTTTCTCCATGTCGGAAGCGGCGCTTGTAGGATGTTGAACACCAGCATTTGGCTGTGGAACAAAGGAGACGTTGTTGTTGGTAGCTGTCTTGGCGGTGTATCTAGGTTGCTGGACATTGTGGTTGGCTTGTGGCTGTGGAGCGAAGGAGGTGTTGGTGGTGGTAGCCGTCTTGGTGGTATGTGTAGGTTGCTGGACCGTGTGGTTGGCTTGTGGCGGTGGAGCGAAGGAGGTGTTGGTGGTGGTAGCCGTCCTGGCAGTATGCGTACTGGTAGGTTGCTGGACATTATTGTGGTGGAAGTTATTGTTTGAATTCTGAGAACCGTTGGCGTTATTGGCTGGCGCGTGATTTGAATTTGCATTTGCATTTGCTCCGCCCCACATGCTTTGTGGATCAAAAATTGCAGCTTCATGAGCTCTTTCTATGATCTCATCTGCATCAGGATCCTCTTCTTCCTCAAAGTACTCCTTGGTGACAACGCACAGCTCCTCAAAGTCGCAAATCTTCCCATCGGCCCTCCTGGCCTTTCCAGGTTGAAGGTAGAAACCTCTATGACCCTCGCCTATATCGAAGAATTCCTTCGTATCTTGGTCTTCTTCGTATGTGATGTAGAAGGTACTGTGAGGTTGCTTCTTGCCAGGCTCGGTCTGCTCCTTCGCACTACGTTCAAAGCCAGCGGATATAGCAGCATGGTCCCCTTCCATCAACTTCATCCCTTTGCTGTCCACAAGCGTCGCACTGGTGACAAGGCCATTGGTGAAGTACGCTGGGAATGCAACCTCGATACGGAGTCGGCGAGCCGTCTCCCATTCTTTCTTGAAGGAACCGATGGTCACCATGCTGAACATCAGAAACCGATGCATGGTCACAACAACACTCTTAGTCTTCTGAGTGCCTGGAACATATTCGGAGTGGACCCATTGTGAATACAGGTGTGGAGCTGGAGGAGAGTCAAGAATTGCTTCCGCCTTCCCACCGAGCTTTGCGATCGCTTCATTCTTCTTTTTCATTGTTGCGCTCAATGAAACTTTTCCACCACTTCGTAGCTGTTTTGCTGCTTCTGCCATCTTCATGATTTCTTTTGCTTTTCGATTGAAACTTGGTCTGGTCATATCAAAGCGGATCGAAGGATGTTGGTTAGCAAGGGATTTTATAATCTTGTAGTGGGTCGATCCACCAATCTTGTCATGCTGAACGAATGGATGGCTGCTCACCTCACAGTTGTAAAATAGAAATATCAATTGTTCCTGTTCCGGAAGGTTTGATAGATCGCTTTGTTGTTTGTCGATAGTTGACATTGTGAGGTGAGCTTCGGAGTTTGTGAGAAAAATCACCTCATCAGTTTCGTTCGTGTTTTAGATTGCGGGATGTCAATCTTGCGTCTCAGGATGTCATTCTTGTGTCTCAAACGTTTTCCCCAGAATTGAATTTTATTTATGTTCAACTACAAATCTATATGATGTTCATTCATTTTTCTATCGCCCAAAAAACTTCACGTAATCACTTTGACATCAATTCCTGGATCGTGGCTCTCTCATCAGCGGCAGTTGAGGTCCGAATGGAATCAATCGCCCAAAGCAGTCTTCCCTTCTTCATCACACAAAGCCAAGAAGACCAACAATGCCAAGGACCAAGTGCAGTAAAGAATATAACCCATCCGTCATGGATCGGTATCGCAAGATTGATTCTGACGTTGACAGGGAAATCTTCTTCAACTACTACCTTGGCTTCAACTCCGGTGGAAAGCAAGGGTACAACATCCTCAAACCACCTGGCAGTACAACTCACCGACGAGGAGTTGGTGAAGTTTATACCAAGGACCAGTTTCGAAGCAAGGGTAAAAAGCTTGCTCTACTTGCAACTGCATTCCTTGCTACCAAGGAATCGGAAGAAGGCGAAATCATCCCACCGATGGACCAAAGACCCACTTTCACTGCGGAACAGATCCATGAAATGGTCGAGGATCGCAAAGACAAGAGAACTCCCATGAAGAAGTTTGAGGATGAATTGGCTGGCAAGGATGTGATGGAGTTCTTTATATTTTTCATGTACTATGATGGCTTCAAGAGCGCCGCCGAAAGAGAAGGAGATCCAACAGTACCGCACTACGGATTCAACCTTGCATCTGGTCCTCCTGGTAGTGTCAACCACCAGAGGTGCTACAATAGACTAAGACCAATGGTCAACTTTCGCACAAGAGGACATCGTCTTGGGGCCCTTGCAAAGGAATTCCTTGACAACAACATTGAACCACCTGAAGAGTGTCGTCCCATTGAAGAGGATCCGGAGCCGCCCTCTGATATGATCGATGAAGCTACAAGACTTCTAGCTGGAACTTCGATCTAGCACTTATTCGTTAAATTATTTGTCTCCGTACATATCTAGCTTATTAATAGGATGCTGGTATTCGTCGCATCATACTTGGCAGAACCGATGATATTTCTGCTGTAGTGTTGGTCTCGAATTTCAAAGCTCAATGATTTGTGATTCTGGAGATTGCAAAGGTAGCAGTTCCGTCCAATTCCCTACAATGCCCAACGCAATACTCTTGATCTTTGAATCGATTGGTGCTTCTTTTAGATACGTAGCAGCAAATTGTTTGACGGAGATTGGTGCATCGGTCTTCTGTTTTTTTTCCATCTCCAAAGCCAAACAGACGTGCTTCAAGATAATTCCGTATTCCTCACTTGTTTGGATAGTAGGCATATTTTTGACATGGCGCTCATTCTTCTCCTTTTTAGTTTGCTTGGGTCTCTTTGCTTTGTGAAGATCCAAACAGCTGGGTTCCATTCCACGCTTGTTTGCTTTCTTCTGTACCGCAACAGCAGTGGACCCTGGAAATGAATTTGCCTTGATTCCTGCCATATTGCACAGATTGTGAGAAAAATCGTTCAAGAGAAGCTTGGAAGATCGGCCATAGTCGCTGATTGTTGAGGAGTCCCACCATTTGGACCTTATTGTGAAACATGGGCGATGACTTTTGACGTTGCTTGGTCATGGATGAGCGTTTCGTTGTACCAGTGCGTACTTTGTGCCGTTGTTGTGACTTGCGACTTTTCACAACCGTTTTGCGATGATTAATTGCGGGCTTCCCGCGCGCCAACATTCAACATGCTTGAGAATCGGGATTTTCAGTGGGATGATTTGATTGGATGGTCAATTTGACCACGAGCCAGTAGAGCCGTGGTCAATTTGACCACGAGCCAATCGAGCCGTGGTCAATTTGACCACGAGCCAGTCGAGCCGTGGTCAATTTGACCACGAGCCAGTCAAGCCGTGGTCAATTTGACCACGAGCCAATCGAGCCATGTCAATCTGACCACAGCCAACTGTGCTGCCTGTACTGCCGAGCAAATCGAGCCGTAAGCAGATGGACCGCGCGTCTGACTTCATATATATATGAGCCTTCACTAATACATAGGACCTACCGGTAGTCATTGGTGAAGTTGTCCCTAATCAGGAAAACGAGAAATGTTTAACGAGGACGGGCATACTTTTTTCTTATATGTCGTCTTCCACCCTTTGCTACCCGATTCGTCTTATTTTGACTGCTCGCGTGTGGACTTTCGGGTCGAGATGGTCACTTCATTGATTTTTAAAGATTCCGCCTGCAAGATTCCAATCGCAAGGTGGCAAGTACGTGTGAAATGACTAGTCGGACCACTGTTCCCGGCCGTTCCCGGTATAAAAGTTTTTTTTTAAAAAGTCCGTCCGTCACTCAGCCCTACAAAAAATACAGAACTTCGGGGAAAGCAGTAATTGTGCCAGTACCGGTACCCAAGTCACAATCAGTAGAATCAAAATACATCCCATATAAAACCTCTACCTTACGTCCTTAGCTTCAATCCTGGCCAGGTCGCAAACTTTCAAAATGCTATGATCAGGGGCTATAGCTCATATAAGGTCAGAGATACAGTAAATTCCAGAACAAACAAGCAGCCACCTGTAACCTTAGATGGGCTATAACTCCTGAGTATAGTGTTTTGAAAGTATGCGACCTGGCAAGGATTGAAGCAAATGACCTGAGGTAGAAATTTTCATATGGGATGTATTTTGATTCTACTGATTGTGACTTAGGCACTACTACTGCGTCCCCGAGCAAGAATGCAGGGCTGAGTGACGGACGGACTGTTAAAAATAAAAGGTAGGTAGTGTACCGGTACGAATCATGGGTTCTTTGAGTGAATTTGGTGCACCGGTACCTTTTCTACATACGCCCCGGGTGCACCGTGGTTTTGGTTCCGTCGTCGAGTGCACCGGAATTTTTCCCGCAACGCCCCTCCCAAAATATTGACCACACCTAATTTAGTACCTCATCGAACACCCAGACGACAGACGACTGTCTTCCCGGGAAGACCTAAACTAATTGTAACTAATCCAGTACCCCATACCCCCTGTAAAAAACAACCATCTTCCCAAAGCTGACTATCTATAATTGACTTACAGGATTAATCCGAAAACTGCGATCAAAAAATCGGTCTCCTTTTTCCCCCTCAAAACATAGTTTTCACTGTATTTGCACCAAATTTCCCCTTTTTACCGCCGCACACACAACACACAACACCAAGAACTGTGGATGGCTTCCAGGATATACAATCGCCCACCAGAAATTCATCAGGACACAAAACAAAAGTATTCTTATTTTCGTTACAGTAGTATGTCGCTGTTTGCTATTACTATGCTTTCATTTCCTCTTCTCTTTTGAGCAAAGAAAATGTTGTCGTCATCGTCGTCGTCATCGTCATCATAACTTTCATCTTGTCTTCAAAGTTTTTGCTGTCTCCCCTGTGCCTCCATCACTGACATCCCTTCCCTAACCTAGAGAAACTTCGAAAGATGGCTCCTCTTTTTTGTACAAGGATGGGGTATCTCTCAACACCCTTGCCATTTCCCAAACAATCCCTTCTGTTCGTATGGTTTCATCCGGGTTACCCGATTATCAACTTTCCCGAAAGTACACCTAAATTTCGGGAATTACAAGGATTCGCTGAAAACACACTTACTTTCTGGATAGTTGACAACCTGGAAAAGGTAATCGAATTCGAATAATAAAATACGTATGATGAAATCGAATCGAATACGAATAATAAAATACGTATGAAATCGAATCGAATACGAATAATAAAATACATATTGAAATCGAATACGAATAATAAAATACATATTGAAATCGAATACGAATAATAAAATACATATTGAAATCGAATACGAATAATAAAATACATATTGAAATCGAATACGAATAATAAAATACATATTGAAATCGAATACGAATAATAAAATACAATACTCTTTGAGTTTCTTCTAGCTAGGCACCGTCTCCGCCTACCAACTATCTCACTTGGATAATTACTTTTTTAGTTGAACTTTGGTTTCGAAAAGTGTGTCTTCCCGGGGAGACACCCCTATCTCACTTTGATAAGTACTTTTTTAGTTGATCTTTGGTTTCGAAAAGTGTGTCTTCCCGGGAAGACACCCCCATCTCACTTGGATAAGTACTTTTTTAGTTGAACTTTGGTTTCGAAAAGTGTGTCTTCCCGGGAAGACACCCCTATCTCACTTTGATAAGTACTTTTTTAGTTGAACTTTGGTTACGAAAAGTGTGTCTTCCCGGGAAGACACCCCCATCTCACTTGGATAAGTACTTTTTTAGTTGAACTTTTGTTTATCTCACTTTGATAAGTACTTTTTTAGCTGAACTTTGGTTACGAAAAGTGTGTCTTCCCGGGAAGACACCCCCATCTCACTTGGATAAGTACTTTTTTAGTTGAACTTTGGTTTCGAAAAGTGTGTCTTCCCGGGAAGACACCCCCATCTCACTTGGATAAGCAGAACCTTGCGGGTTTTGCCTTTTTTTTTCTGGCATTGTTTTCACATCATCATCACCAAAAACCCGCAAAACAAACGGTAGGATGACAACCACCAAACAGCTGACACAGCTGTACCTACTCTTTCAGGATTCTTTTTTTCCAGCCGAAAAAAAAAGGTATGGCGTCGATCCAAAAGTATACGATCTGAAAGATACTTTTACAGTCACCGGTGTATTCCAAGAGCTCCTAGTTGGTTTGGAAGGTGATCCAAGTGGCCGTGAGGACCAGTTCATCCCGTTGGTTCATCGGACCGCGGATGGCTCTGTAGAACTCCGGTTCTCTTTCGGCCCTTCTCACTACCTAATCAATGGGGAACTATTTAAGGAAATGGGTTCCAATCCACAAAAGGAAAAGATTAAAACTCGGTTCATGACGTTTGTAAGAAACGCAGACGGGATACTCGGGCATAGTCTCCCCGGCAAGTGTTTGTACAGTACATACTTTGGAACGACACCAAGGAATGAGAGCTCAAGAAAGCGAAGAAGTGACGTCGGTACCTCTTGCCCGATAACACCCCAGATCAGAGAGCGAGACAGAAAGAAAAAAATATATATATGCCCACCACATCCCATTATGCCACCTAGGGTTTATTCCTCTTTTTCTCTTCGGTTGTTTGCACAAGGCTATGACGTTCACGAAAACGGTCCCTCCCCTGTCCTAACATTGGATGGATCCAAAGAAAACGATAGTGGGGGGGGGGAGCAAAGGAATGGTAGTATCAGAAGAAATCCTGCCAAGTCAGGTGTTCACCAGTCTTCCCGATGCCATGCAAGCAGCTGAACAAGGAATTCCACCAATCCTTGCCTCGAAAAAGAGAGAAGTCAAAGGGAGCTCAATTTTATGGGTTGGCATGGAAGTATCTGTATCCAAGAGGGATGCGACCGAAGTGTTTGGGAATGCACGACATGACAAGGGATTTGTCATTGACTTTGTGCGCGATTCCATTTTGTTCATACGCCCAAGCTCGAGTCTGGTCGAGGAGGTGTGTCTTAAGGGTGAACATGGCGTGGCAGTGGAAGAAGCTGGTATCCTGAAGAAATTGCCTCCATCCAACAATCTACTAGTAAGACGCGACGCAAAGGCGACCAATGAGTTAATTCGGAAAAAAAATGAAGAACTACGGGCAAAGTCGGCTAACCTCACTACCACTGTGATTGATAAGATTGACGTTAGCGGTTGGTGTTACCAGTACAGCTATCGCCAAATTGAAAAGACTAGCGAGTACGAAAAGGATCCATACTTTCGCTGGCTAGACGAGCTGCCACCAAAGCAAGGTATCCCTTGGCTGGTGACAACCAGTGGCGGCATGCGACACAAATGGCAAGGCGATGGTGTCGTCTGTCAAGGAATGGCCCGTTGCAATTTATGCCTTCGTAGGTTTAATAGCAAATATGGATTTGGGTTGATGGATACGTACTCCGAGTACAGATCCAGCTTCCGCAGCGATAGGGAATGGAATGCGGAGCTCCAGGAACTCCAGGCACACACCGAAAAGCACACTGACAAAATCGTCCACCATTTCACGTTTCCCAACGTTTAGGCGGGAAGTTATCCAACCAAAAATGATGCATGCAGCGTGAATTTTTCCACGCTGGACAGTTACTTCCGGGTACCCCCCTTGAGCTGCATCCATTTTGGCTCATGCTGGACGATTGTCCATGCACGGTGCATTTTGAAATCGAACGATTTTGATTGGCCAATTCTCAATAATGGTTTCGAAGACCTCAACTCACAATTCACATCAAAATACGAAAAGACTTCATAGCACTTGATCTTCTGCTCTTTTCACTAGTTTACCATGACTAATGCCGTGTCAATTTTTGCACTAGACTCTGATAGCGAGGAAGATGATAACCTTCATCACAACATTGGTTTGAACAAACAAAAAAGTAGAGCCAAAGGATTGCCACCCAGTGGCCAAAATACTGCCGCCAAATTAGTCGGTAGAAGAGTTTGGGCCAAAGTTGCAGTATCACATTCGAATGGCTTTTGCAGCATCCGAAACTGCAAACATGATTCTCTCCATCCGAATCATGCTTGCATTCAATGTAAATGCGGAGTCCACAATTTGTGTGTACAGGAAAATATGTTGATGTCAATTAGCAAGGAAGACGGTCACTGGTACTGTTCCAAGGAATGCGGCGGAAGCGACGTTCTGGCAACACACGATGTGGGAGTTCGACAAGTAGCAACACCAACATCAACACCAACTACAACTACAACACCAAGAAGTACTGAGGGAGCTAAAATTCAAGAAGAGAATTTACTAGCAGCCGAATTCGAAGACTGTGTAGTTGATCTTGCTTGCCCTCCTCAGGTAGGCTTCGAACAGCAATTCGTCAGGAATATTGAGTAAAGAATCCTGGGAGCAGGCAGAGATATCCATTTCGTCACTTGAAGAGCTTGAGGAATCATCTGAGGAGCTTGAGGAGCTTTTTGAAGACTCCGATGATATGGATGATTTTGAGCTTGAGGAGGGACTTGAGGAGCTTGATGAATCCCATGACATTGATGAGTCTGAGCTTGAGGGATCGGGTGACATGATGAGCGGCAGGTACGACGCTCAGCTATCAGAATTCGTCGTTGGTTATGATGCCATGCAATTCAACATAACTGTACCGGTACTTACTATGCCAAAATAAAATTATAGTACAAAAGTAATTGATGTACGACCAATACGACTGCCCTTTTTTTGAGGTGCATGCATGCACGATTTTTCCGGTTTTGTGCTATCGACTTTAAACACGCGTGCAGGGTGCAGCAAAAAAAATGAAATGCACTGCACGCTGCACGCTGGACGCGAAACGTGGTTCGATAACTTCCCGCCTTACCCTGGATCCGGTCTACGTTGGCCTTGGGACATGACTGCTTCCTCTGTTGCGCAAGAGGTGCTCTGGGAAGCATTTGTTGAAAAAAATATCCCCCTATCTACATACTTCGGGGCTGTCACCGCCGGGAACGACAAGCTATTGACACTACAAGTCATCAGAATTATTGGTGTGGCCATCGGTCGGGTTAGAAGTCAAAAAGAAAAGGTACTCGACAGGATGTACCGCGGTGGGCTAATCATCCCTGAGCACATTGCTGATTACATGAAATGGTGGGATGAAAAAGTTAGACAGGCGAAACCATCCAAGAGAAGGCCGGCGAAAGATTTGTTTGCATCTACTCCACTATCCTATTTGAACAACATACGTCGCAAAGGTGCCACTGACCGATTCCTGGCCAAAGTTGAAGAGCTTCTGGAGGCACAGTGCCAAAAAATGATGGAGTTTCCGTACTTGACTCTCCCGTCTGCCTACGAAGGCACAGTCGAACACCAGGTTGGTTATGCCTGGAACTCCCTCTGTTGTTTCTTCTACTGTGGCCTTGTCCAGAAGGATTCGTTCCCATTTGTCGACTACGAGATGGGACAAATCACATACCTACAGGTCGTGAACGACTACCTTCAACTACAGATAATTGAAAAAGGCAAATAGATTCTATAATTCAAAAAGGCAAATAGATTCTATAGTCTTCGTTTTTAAATTACGCACTACAAAATAAATGCACTTTTACAATAGAAGGAGTCACAATAGATGTCCCTCTCTAGATTGGCCAGGCAAAAAGGAGGTTTGTTCGCAGATTAACAAAAAGGGGGGATGTAATCATGACGAGATTCGCGTGACGGTGAACCGTGCGATACAATTCAAATCCAGTGCGCGCAGTCATGCACGAAGACGTTGGATACAAGTCTTGATACCGGTATTGCCTAGGTTTTTTTGCATCCATCATCAGAAGGGGAAATAACACGGCCTTCAGTACAGATAGGATGAAAACGATTGTATCGCTAACACACACATTCTTTCAGCCACCTAGAATATCCAAGGCGGACATTTCAAGCCACTAGCGACTACAATCAGCCGGATATTGGTAAAGCTACTCTTCCACATCCGATTTTGGAAAGTACTAAGCATGTCAGGAAATGATGACGAAAGGGAACTTGAGCGCTAGTGGAGACGGAAAACTTAGATCGACCAAGGATACTATCATCCGAGAATATCCAAGGCGGAGATTTCGAGCCACTAGCGACTACAATCAGCCGGATATTGGGGAAGCTACTCTACCACATCCGATTTTGGAAAGTAAGCATGTCAGGAAATGATGACGAAAGGGAACTCGAGCGCTAGTGGAGACGGAAAACTTACATCGACCAAGGATACTATCATCCGAGAATATCCAAGGCGGAGATTTCAAGCCACTAGCGACTACAATCAGCCGGATATTGGGGAAGCTACTCTACCACATCCGATTTTGGAAAGTAAGCATGTCAGGAAATGATGACGAAAGGGAACTCGAGCGCTAGTGGAGACGGAAAACTTACATCGACCAAGGATACTATCATCCGAGAATATCCAAGGCGGAGATTTCAAGCCACTAGCGACTACAATCAGCCGGATATTGGGGAAGCTACTCTACCACATCCGATTTTGGAAAGTAAGCATGTCAGGAAATGATGACGAAAGGGAACTCGAGCGCTAGTGGAGACGGAAAACTTACATCGACCAAGGATACTATCATCCGAGAATATCCAAGGCGGAGATTTCAAGCCACTAGCGACTACAATCAGCCGGATATTGGGGAAGCTACTCTACCACATCCGATTTTGGAAAGTAAGCATGTCAGGAAATGATGACGAAAGGGAACTCGAGCGCTAGTGGAGACGGAAAACTTACATCGACCAAGGATACTATCATCCGAGAATATCCAAGGCGGAGATTTCAAGCCACTAGCGACTACAATCAGCCGGATATTGGGGAAGCTACTCTACCACATCCGATTTTGGAAAGTAAGCATGTCAGGAAATGATGACGAAAGGGAACTCGAGCGCTAGTGGAGACGGAAAACTTACATCGACCAAGGATACTATCATCCGAGAATATCCAAGGCGGAGATTTCAAGCCACTAGCGACTACAATCAGCCGGATATTGGGGAAGCTACTCTACCACATCCGATTTTGGAAAGTAAGCATGTCAGGAAATGATGACGAAAGGGAACTTGAGCGCTAGTGGAGACGGAAAACTTAAATCGACCAAGGATACTATCATCCGAGAATATCCAAGGCGGAGATTTCGAGCCACTAGCGACTACAATCAGCCGGATATTGGGGAAGCTACTCTACCACATCCGATTTTGGAAAGTAAGCATGTCAGGAAATGATGACGAAAGGGAACTTGAGCGCTAGTGGAGACGGAAAACTTAAATCGACCAAGGATACTATCATCCGAGAATATCCAAGGCGGAGATTTCGAGCCACTAGCGACTACAATCAGCCGGATATTGGGGAAGCTACTCTACCACATCCGATTTTGGAAAGTAAGCATGTCAGGAAATGATGACGAAAGGGAACTTGAGCGCTAGTGGAGACGGAAAACTTAAATCGACCAAGGATACTATCATCCGAGAATATCCAAGGCGGAGATTTCGAGCCACTAGCGACTACAATCAGCCGGATATTGGGGAAGCTACTCTACCACATCCGATTTTGGAAAGTAAGCATGTCAGGAAATGATGACGAAAGGGAACTTGAGCGCTAGTGGAGACGGAAAACTTAAATCGACCAAGGATACTATCATCCGAGAATATCCAAGGCGGAGATTTCGAGCCACTAGCGACTACAATCAGCCGGATATTGGGGAAGCTACTCTACCACATCCGATTTTGGAAAGTAAGCATGTCAGGAAATGATGACGAAAGGGAACTTGAGCGCTAGTGGAGACGGAAAACTTAAATCGACCAAGGATACTATCATCCGAGAATATCCAAGGCGGAGATTTCGAGCCACTAGCGACTACAATCAGCCGGATATTGGGGAAGCTACTCTACCACATCAGATTTTGGAAAGTAAGCATGTCAGGAAATGATGACGAAAGGGAACTCGAGCGCTAGTGGAGACGGAAAACTTAAATCGACCAAGGATACTATCATCCGAGAATATCCAAGGCGGAGATTTCAAGCCACTAGCGACTACAATCAGCCGGATATTGGGGAAGCTACTCTACCACATCCAATTTTGGAAAGTAAGCATGTCAGGAAATGATGACGAAAGGGAACTCGAGCGCTAGTGGAGACGGAAAACTTAAATCGACCAAGGATACTATCATCCGAGAATATCCAAGGCGGAGATTTCGAGCCACTAGCGACTACAATCAGCCGGATATTGGGAAAGCTACTCTACCACATCCGATTTTGGAAAGTAAGCATGTCAGGAAATGATGACGAAAGGGAACTCGAGCGCTAGTGGAGACGGAAAACTTAGATCGACCAAGGATACTATCATCCGAGAATATCCAAGGCGGAGATTTCAAGCCACTAGCGACTACAATCAGCCGGATATTGGGAAAGCTACTCTTCCACTTCCGATTTTGGAAAGTAAGCATGTCAGGAAATGATGACGAAAGGGAACTTGAGCGCTAGTGGAGACGGAAAACTTAAATCGACCAAGGATACTATCATCCGAGAATATCCAAGGCGGAGATTTCAAGCCACTAGCGACTACAATCAGCCGGATATTGGGGAAGCTACTCTACCACATCCAATTTTGGAAAGTAAGCATGTCAGGAAATGATGACGAAAGGGAACTCGAGCGCTAGTGGAGACGGAAAACTTAAATCGACCAAGGATACTATCATCCGAGAATATCCAAGGCGGAGATTTCGAGCCACTAGCGACTACAATCAGCCGGATATTGGGAAAGCTACTCTACCACATCCGATTTTGGAAAGTAAGCATGTCAGGAAATGATGACGAAAGGGAACTCGAGCGCTAGTGGAGACGGAAAACTTAGATCGACCAAGGATACTATCATCCGAGAATATCCAAGGCGGAGATTTCAAGCCACTAGCGACTACAATCAGCCGGATATTGGGAAAGCTACTCTTCCACTTCCGATTTTGGAAAGTAAGCATGTCAGGAAATGATGACGAAAGGGAACTTGAGCGCTAGTGGAGACGGAAAACTTAAATCGACCAAGGATACTATCATCCGAGAATATCCAAGGCGGAGATTTCAAGCCACTAGCGACTACAATCAGCCGGATATTGGGGAAGCTACTCTACCACATCCAATTTTGGAAAGTAAGCATGTCAGGAAATGATGACGAAAGGGAACTCGAGCGCTAGTGGAGACGGAAAACTTAAATCGACCAAGGATACTATCATCCGAGAATATCCAAGGCGGAGATTTCGAGCCACTAGCGACTACAATCAGCCGGATATTGGGAAAGCTACTCTACCACATCCGATTTTGGAAAGTAAGCATGTCAGGAAATGATGACGAAAGGGAACTCGAGCGCTAGTGGAGACGGAAAACTTAGATCGACCAAGGATACTATCATCCGAGAATATCCAAGGCGGAGATTTCAAGCCACTAGCGACTACAATCAGCCGGATATTGGGAAAGCTACTCTTCCACTTCCGATTTTGGAAAGTAAGCATGTCAGGAAATGATGACGAAAGGGAACTTGAGCGCTAGTGGAGACGGAAAACTTAAATCGACCAAGGATACTATCATCCGAGAATATCCAAGGCGGAGATTTCAAGCCACTAGCGACTACAATCAGCCGGATATTGGGGAAGCTACTCTACCACATCCAATTTTGGAAAGTAAGCATGTCAGGAAATGATGACGAAAGGGAACTCGAGCGCTAGTGGAGACGGAAAACTTAAATCGACCAAGGATACTATCATCCGAGAATATCCAAGGCGGAGATTTCGAGCCACTAGCGACTACAATCAGCCGGATATTGGGAAAGCTACTCTACCACATCCGATTTTGGAAAGTAAGCATGTCAGGAAATGATGACGAAAGGGAACTCGAGCGCTAGTGGAGACGGAAAACTTAGATCGACCAAGGATACTATCATCCGAGAATATCCAAGGCGGAGATTTCAAGCCACTAGCGACTACAATCAGCCGGATATTGGGAAAGCTACTCTTCCACTTCCGATTTTGGAAAGTAAGCATGTCAGGAAATGATGACGAAAGGGAACTTGAGCGCTAGTGGAGACGGAAAACTTAAATCGACCAAGGATACTATCATCCGAGAATATCCAAGGCGGAGATTTCAAGCCACTAGCGACTACAATCAGCCGGATATTGGGGAAGCTACTCTACCACATCCAATTTTGGAAAGTAAGCATGTCAGGAAATGATGACGAAAGGGAACTCGAGCGCTAGTGGAGACGGAAAACTTAAATCGACCAAGGATACTATCATCCGAGAATATCCAAGGCGGAGATTTCGAGCCACTAGCGACTACAATCAGCCGGATATTGGGAAAGCTACTCTACCACATCCGATTTTGGAAAGTAAGCATGTCAGGAAATGATGACGAAAGGGAACTCGAGCGCTAGTGGAGACGGAAAACTTAGATCGACCAAGGATACTATCATCCGAGAATATCCAAGGCGGAGATTTCAAGCCACTAGCGACTACAATCAGCCGGATATTGGGGAAGCTACTCTACCACATCCGAATTTGGAAAGTAAGCATGTCAGGAAATGATGACGAAAGGGAACTCGAGCGCTAGTGGAGACGGAAGCCTTGCATAAACAGTTGATTCCATTATATAATACATAGGATTACTTGGTGTGGACACATTTATTGGGGCATTTGAAGATTCGGCCTGTAACATTTTGAATCCCTTTTTCTTTGCACTTTTGCAGAAACTCACAGGTGTTTCCGTTGAAGCAGCCTTGGACGCACCTATAAGTACGGATCTGGTGGTAGTACCAGCGATTTGCTTTCAAATGTGTCTTCTTGGGGGGTGGTTTAGTCATGCGGGTGAATGCTTGTATGACTATGGAAAGCTTGGCTTCGTTTGTCTTCGCTTTCCGGCAAAGTTCCTGATAGTTTGGTAGTGAAGACTGAAGGGTTGCTGGTGGAATGGTGTTAGTCGTAACATCGGAATCGGTCATTGTAGTGTCACCTGATTTTGTTGGCAGACTTGTCATTCGAGTCATGGCCTGAGTGAACAGCTCGGGTGGTAAGTGTTTTTTGAGTTTGTTGAGTAGAATTTCAGTTGAAACTTCTTTTTCGACGTGATTCAGTGCCTTGGCCTTGCGGCAGAGTTCTGGAATATTGCGAGCCAAATCAGTTTCGCTGTCAACTTGCATAAGGTCGAACACAAACCAAGATGCTAACTCGGGCAGACTTTTTTTGTTGAATCCACAGGTGCCACTTCCATTGTTGGCTATGTGAAGAAGATTTCCAAGTTGTTTGATAAAAATCGGAAAGTAGGGACCAACCATTTCATTGGTCGAGAGACGATTGAGTTGGCGAAACAATCCAAACAATGTTGCGGCGTCGCCAAGATAGGTCATCTGGACTGATAGGCTTCCGTGCCTTCCATCAGCAAGCAGAGTTACATTGGTAGATTGCCCACTTATCTTCATTGCTGCGTCATTGAAAATGGCAGACTCCTCATGGGATGGTATGGACGTGGGAATGGACTCTTTGTCAGATTGTAGTTGTTCCAATTTGATGGCCCAGTAGGCAAGAAGAAATGCAGTTTTGCGAAGCATGTGGGTGCCTGCAATTAGGTGTTCTCCGTCCATTCCTGACTGGAGGTCCATGCCAACCAACTTGACAAAGAATTCTATATGTGTCAAGAATGATCCATAGTAATACTTAGCGGTTGGATTCGCATCGAACATCTGTGTTGACTTAGGGAAGAGGAACCCACCTGTTCTTTTGGTTGCCGCTATGTATAATAGCAGTGGCCGAACAGGGGACAACTCAGGGTATTTTGGGTCGTCGTACACTTGAAAGTGTCTCTCTTGCCCATCACATTTCCCCTTGATCTTCACACAAAGGGAAATCACTGTTTTCCCTTTGATGACAAAGTATTTGGGGACAAACGACTCGGTCTCCAAGCTGAGAACCTCGTCGATTCGCAGATAGAGACGGCAGCCAAGGATGATGACGCACCATTGCATCAGTTTGGCCAAGGATCCATCATTAGCACAGTGATCTCGAATTGTTCTCAGTTGACTTGGGAGGAAGGAAGCACTACTTTTGGACATGTAGTGCTGTTGCGCGTATTTTTCAATCATGGAAAAATGCTGTCCAAAAGTTTCACTTTCGATGACGTTTCCCTCCCCAAAAGCTTGACAATGCCCGTTGTGAGCTCCGCAGGACTTGTTGTTTTGACGCTGTTCGAGAGTCAGCTTGCGACATTCTTTGCAGGCCAGAAAATAAGAACCATTTTTATGTCTGGAACTACCTCTGGTGGTGTCGTAGGCCTTGTGGATTTGGCTGAGAGCGGATCTGAAGATTCCAATGGTGGATACGGCAGTCCAGGACCCTACAGCTTTCAGTGGTTTGCCACGGGAGACAACTGGTACGTGAGACTTGTGGTGGAGTACCGTCTCGTCCAAAAGTTGTACCTTGTACCGTAGAAAGAGGATGGCAGTATCATCAGATACAGGTGGGGGGTTTTCGGGACAGTGATCTCGCATTAGAATGATGGCGGACTCGTAGTCTTCCATAAAGAAGCAAAATTCAAGAAAGTCCTTCAGGGCCTTTGCATATCTGTCGACCGTTTGGGCCTTTGCTCTCACGGTGGCAATTTGGTGGCTGTCTTGGTTTTGACCAACGATGGTAGTGCGGTGAGTCTCTGACACCTTGAGACCAAGCTCTGTGATCAAGGCCTTGGTACGCTTGACCCCCTCTTGGTACTCGGCTTTAGAGATTAGGGGGATTCGTTTCTTGGGTTTGGGTTTGGGCTGGGGCTTGGCTGGGGGTGGAGGACCGAGGTTTGGGTGGAGAATCTCGGCAGACATGGTGGTTTTATTTATTTTGTGAAAAAGAAATTAAAAAAATATGTATTATTGTTTTTCTTATGCGGTTATTATTGGTTTTCGTGAGGTATGGAGGCAGGATGGGTGGATGGGAAGGTGCACGGTGGGCCCACCCCAGGTCTTGTCAGAGGTCCACCGGAGGGTGCGCAGGGGGCGCATAAGTTGCACCGCCATACAGAAAAAAAAATCCTGACATATTCTTTTTTTTTTTAGGCAAGAGAATCAATCATCTATCATGAAATTGAAAATAGACTATCTTCGAATCTTACCAGTAGGCACGGTACCGGTACTTGGCACTGTACCGGTGTACCTGTGTGTAGGATGTAAAAAAGTCCCTTTAATCGTTACCTGGTATTGGTATTGTTACGATAGTACTGTAGCGATGATGCGTAGTTTTTTTGTAAATGACAGTCAGTAAGGGATAAATCTACCACTCCAACTCCTGGGGATCATCCAGTGTGGTGTGTGGTACGACCGTAGCCTCACAAAAAAGAAAACTCGTATGTATGTGGTATTAAATACGACCAGCCACAATAATCCGCTCTAGAATTCCCTGTATAATAGTGTTAGCTGGTAGGTAGCTTGCAAAAAGTCTTGACGAGCTTGAGGTGACTTGATCAGGCCACGATACAGTAGTAGTACAGACTTGAACACTCAATCTGGTCTCTTCTCACTATTTTCATTTCCATCTGGAATAACTGGGGCGTACTTCTGAGGCTTACTCGCTGGACCTGTTTGTATTTGTAGTTCAGGCGATGGGACTTGGTGTGGAGGTTGAGGTATGAACGATATTTCACTTGCGTGTGCAAATTGAGGTACCTGGCCAAATGTGGGAAGTGCCGTTGAATGAGATACCGGTAGATGATAGGTTGGAAAGAACGCTGTTGTTTTTGTTTTGGAACATGAATGTTAGTATGCTCCAATGCAACCACACTAAACAGACCGTTGTGGGCAACACATATGCAACACACTTACGGAGAAGCTGAGAATACGATGCTGGAGCAAATGTGATTGCATCAGGGTTCATCCTTATGGAAGATTTTTGTGCTTCCTCTGGTGAAACAGGGCGCCGTTGCGCCATATGTATTGACCCACTCATCTGAGGAACGGCACTCGTCATCTCATGCGTTTCACGACTTGCACCGATTTGCACAAGGTGGCTAGTCCCATCATTTGAAACTGGCAGTGGGTTGAGAGTATTGGATACGAATGTCCCTCTGTTGTTGGGATCAAGGACGAATGCTGCTGTTTGATTCACAGCATGTGTATTTTGGTCTTGCGTCTGTGCATAGCCCTGCTGGTGGTAGTGTGCCTGTTGCAATTCGTATTGGTGCTGAAACAGAAGCTGTTGTGTTGGGGCGGGTGAAAGAACTTCCTGCTGCCTTCCAAGAGGATATGGATAATGCGAGACTCGAAATCCCTCGGGAAATCTAGAATATCCGTGCATATCACGATAGTTCAGCTGGTTAGGCTGGACTATTTGCCTTTCGTTTTTTGCGATGCTGTAATGAGATCGATTGGCAAAAGCATTTGGCTTCCCTCGATTATGGCGTCGGTCACGACTGTTTCGTCGTGAATGATTGTGGTGCTTTGCGATGCTTTGTCCACTGTCTTTTGCTGATGCTGGTCTTCCGCTTGATTCGATAGCCTCAGCTATAACTCGATATTGTCTGTTAGCATATGCCTCTGGATTCGTATCAACCATTTCACTGGCAACTATGGTGAGGTCAATTCGAGAGAAATTGCGCTCGAGATTCATTTTCGAAGGCGGAGGTGGTGTACTCGCAATGCTGTCCGGATATACCGAGATTTTCCCCCACTTTGTAATCGCCAGTCGAATGTGCCTGCCTTGAAACAGTTCTAACGTGCAGTTTCGCAGCACCACAGCCCCAGCACGTGCTGAAACTTGCGCCAAGACATCTATCTGTTCGTCGCGTGCCCGAAGGGAGACTGTTCCAGTCTCATCACCGATCTCAATTTCCGCTAATCTTACTCTTGACCCATCTACGCGACGCTTGTCCACAACGATATTGACGTTTCCAACAAGCCTGAAAACAAACCAAAATATTAGGTAAAACTTTCTCAGCAACAACCGAACAACCAAGGGACGTACACACAAAGATTGAAACCCCCACGAGGTGGCTGTAACCTCTTCTGCGAAGTAGTGGCTGAAGCCACATCCAAGTCTACAGCAACGCTATTGGTGTCTACTTGGTTATCTGTTTCAATAGCTCCCCGTCCGGATCTTTCACTTTTGCTATCCGAGTTTGTTCTACTAAGCTCTTGCTCGAGCAGTCCATGATCGATATTGTACGCACTTGTTAAATCAGAAACATGGACGTATGATGCTCTT
Organism: Cylindrotheca closterium; assembly: GCA_933822405.4. NCBI lineage: Eukaryota > Bacillariophyta > Bacillariophyceae > Bacillariales > Bacillariaceae > Cylindrotheca > Cylindrotheca closterium. Next base: position 9,946 of record CAKOGP040000846.1, on the reverse strand, counting down.
CGAAGCGGAGTTCTCAAGTGATCTCCAGGTTCAGGTGAGTTCATCGAGAGAAAAAATGAAAAATTTGTCCAACTGCTCCAGACTGACTACCAGGGTACCGGTATAGTGACACCATTCATTTGATAATTCAAATGTTGACACCCCAGGATACCAAAATACTGTGAGTTTTCTGGATCATCACTTCAAGTCAAAAGAGACCAGGATGTATAATAAATTCTGAAAAAAAACAATAGTCGGATGGTTCGAAGACTTTCGCAATGAGGCAGTGGGAATTCCCCCTTTTCATTTTATTTCGTCCCCGCGATATTTAACGCGATTTCCCACAACTAGTTGTGGGAACAGATTTTTGCCAAAAATTCCCACAACTATTGTGATTTTCCGAAGTCGTGTTGATAGTGTTTTTTTTTCTTTTTTCCCCAAAACAAAAACACCATACCCCCGTAGTTCATGAGATAGCATCGTTCGTTCTCAATACTGCAGCAAACAAGACAAGAAAGGTGTCGATAGCTTCGTCTTTATCTGCTTGTTATTCTGATGTAAGTAGTTTGTATGGATTCGGTGAAAAAGTCTTCATTTATGCCCCATAAGGGTCCATTTTCATCGTCATTTCATTATCATTGATCGATTGACAATGACGGTGCGGTCAATTCGCCTTTCGATGACATCGCAACGGTGCCAATGCCATCTTTATGATATGAGTGAAGACTTGGCAAAGTGTCTTTGTCGTTGTACTCTTGGTTGTGGTGTTGGAGCTGCTTGATGCTTCGGTATTTTCAACGCCGAATCTCACCTATTGTTTCGTTTCTCATGTTGCAGCATGTCGCGAAGATCATCTGAAAGGCAAAAAGTACATTGTGCTAAAAAGGTGTTAGAGCTCTCTTCTTCGTCTGAAAGTGACACAGAGGAACCAGCAAGACAATGGACGTCCAAACGCGCAAAAAGAACTATGACTGGTGTGCCATTTCTTGTCATTCGACTTCATTGCAAGAAGAAAAGCAGAAGCGATACAGTAGCGTTCCCCAAGCAAAGCCATAAGTATGTTATGCAAAATATGACTGAAACTTTCTTCAGGACCGACTTGAATGCAGAATCAAACATAGAAGACGTTTATATTGCCGTCTCTGATATTGTGGAAAGAGACTGCTCGGATCTTGAGATTGATAAAGTCACTTTAGACTCCGCTCAAAAGCCCATTCTATTCTGCCGTGAAAATCAGAATCAGGCTGAACCACCAAACGGCACTACCAATGTTACTCACATTTCAAATGAAAAAACTTGGAAAACAGCATTTGATACTAGGGCCTTTCATGATCTCAATTGCGAGACTGAGCTTCCAGCTGGAATGGCGGAGGGTGACGAGGACGAGGACAACTTGGATACATTCTCGTATCCAGTCTTTATGGACCTGGTTGTAAGATGTGCAGAAAAAGTTCAGGATGATCGATCACATGCATCTAGTGACAGTATTGGTCAGTATGACCTACGACGTTGCAAGTTGAACATCCACCTGCTAGGTCCAACATTCAAGACAGTAGACTACCGAACCAAGCAAGTGGACTACACAGTGATGGATGGCAAAACTTCAGATAATTGTACTCTGGATTGCTCGACGGAGATCAATGACGAGCCAAGGCAGATACCGCCAATTGGTTTCATTCGCCGTCAAGTTCAGCTAAAAGCCCTTGATTGTCAATCATATAAGGGGCCCTCATGCAATGGAGTTGCACAAACGGCGGGTCTATACCTGCAGGATAGGAGAAACGGCAAGAAGATGTCTTTGGTTTTACAGACAAGCACATTTTGGGAGTATGTTGAATCAAAAAGATCGAAAGCAAAGCAAATGGACATTGACATATGGGTTTCCCTTGGTGCCAGGAAGTCAAATGATATTGAATTCTATGGCGAAGATGAAAGTGTTGTGACCCAAGAGGATCTCTTGGAATCACAAGATCCTTTCACTAAGTATGCCACACCCGAAAAGGCAAAAGATCTACGTGCAAGAACTGGAGCTGAAAGGCGGGGCGGGCAAGTGGTAGTGGCCCGTGACTTGCAACAGTACTTTGACAGGCTCTACTCTAGCCCACAGTCAAAAATGTATCATGCTTTCACAAAAGAGCATATGACGTATCTTCTTGGATACTATCAAAGGAAACAGGCCAACGATATTCTCTGGATTGACGAAAGATTCCCTTGTGAAGATGATAATGAAAGTTCCTGGCCCAGTTTGGAAGAACTTCCACCAGAGATAAATCCATCATCTTGTGATGAAAACTATTTTTATGGGAAAATTCCTATCCGTGGTGAATATGCTCCTCTTGACTCTCGAATTCCTACCCGCCCACCGTCGTTTGAGAAGAAGAAAAAGAACAAATACGAAGATATGTCTGCCGCGATGACCCCAATGTTGGAAACGCTGTGTTCCCCAGCACCCTCTTCTGTGATAGGTACAACTACAAACAATGCCCAGGATATCAATTCGTGTTGGATTGCCTTTGTCAATGAAACCACGGAAACTGGTCCCTGCTATGTGAAATTGGATTTGGATGATACGACAATGGGCGAAGTATGTGCCCGCGAAAATGTCATCGATACTCTAAAACCTGTTTTCTGTGTTGATGAAGACCTGAACGAAGCAATAACGAAAGGAGACAAAGAGTGGAAGGTCAATCTTGCTCTTACTGCACAGGATAGTCTCAAGGCATCAATGCATCTGAAACATTTTCAGAAAGAGACAGTCGTCGGAGTTGTCCAGTCGGTCTATGGAAGAATCAGAGACGATTCTCCCACAGTGTATGTGCGGCTCCTGGTGACGGACGTTTTCAAACTGGGTGAAAAACAAGTAAGGGTGAACCCTTTTCAGCAGCTGTAGTTTGTTGTAATCAATTTTGCTATTTATGTCTTTATTCAATAGTTAGGCACCTTACCGCAAAGATCAGTGTTGCTTCCGCCAAATGAACAGTGCTATTACTGTCATGATCATGAACAACTCTTCGTCGTCATCGTCGTTTTGCCCATATCTCTCACAGAATTCGTCACTTCCAGGATACAAACAATGACGAAAGGTGTTCATTGCAGCTTCGGGTGTGACATGATGAATTGCATCAAAGTGAGCGTCGAACATACATAGACCTTTCTTTGAGTTCCGAGCAAGCCCCTTTTTGTAAGTTGAAAAGAAATATTCAATTGGATTGATGTCTGGCGAATACGGCGCTGTGAATAGCAGTATGGCCCCAGCATCATTTATCATCTCTTCAATTCGATCGGACATGTGTATTGTTGCGTTATCCAAAATGACAACACTATTAGGCTCCTTCTCTTCATAATTCCCTAGAATTGGGACGAGTTTCTTTTCAATGAAAAGCTCAAACCTTTCAGTATCGACAGTGCCTCGATTCTCAAGGCGTTCGTTTCGGTGAACTATTTCACAAGCTTCAGGTACAAAGCCAAATATGTTGGCGACACCAATTATAGTGAATTGTTGTAGGAAGTCTTCTTCAAAGTAGGAAGGAATCACAGTTGCAATTCCCTTTTTCCCCCAAGCACGACGTCGTCGACTTGCATTACGACTTTTGTGAGTCTCGTCAATGAGAAGTATCTGTTGAGGATCCAATACGAATTGGTCGAGTCGCTGGTAGAAGAGAGCCTGTTCATTCTCGCTAGCTTGTCTGGCACGATGCACCGCCACTTTCAAAGAATATCCAAGGTCGTGCATTCGCTTCCAAAGTGTTGACGGATGCCAAATTTTGCCTCTCAACTTCTTCATCTCCGTCACAATCTCATCCAGATACAATTGAGGTTGCTCTTCGATTATTCTTTGTAGACACTCATCATCATTTGCAGTAAACGACAATCGCTTTGATCGGCCTTGCTCTCCCTTCCAAGCTTTCTTTCGAGATGGGAGATGGCCAAACTGAAGATAGTATGTCAGCCAGTCACGAAACTGTCGCCAAGAAACATCATAACCAGTGATAACTCTCACTTCATTCAAAATGCGTTTGAGAGCTGCGCTGTCCATTCGTTTGCCCGATTTGTAGCCAAAGTCCCAGGTTTCGTCTTGAAAGTATTCAAATGCCTTCTGGATGGCAGTACGTTGCACAAGTTTTGCTGAAATTGCATATCCTCCACTACGTCTTAATACATGAGCTTGCTCCTCAATGTAAGCACGTTCTTGATGGCGTTGTGTTGCCAACTGCCCTCGCTCCTCCCGCTGCCGGTCAGATGGCAGAGAATACGTTGGCATGCTGCAACATGAGAAACGAAACAATAGGTGAGATTCGGCGTTGAAAATACCGAAGCATCAAGCAGCTCCAACACCACAACCAAGAGTACAACGACAAAGACACTTTGCCAAGTCTTCACTCATATCATAAAGATGGCATTGGCACCGTTGCGATGTCATCGAAAGGCGAATTGACCGCACCGTCATTGTCAATCGATCAATGATAATGAAATGACGATGAAAATGGACCCTTATGGGGCATAAATGAAGACTTTTTCACCGAATCCATACAAACTACTTACATCAGAATAACAAGCAGATAAAGACGAAGCTATCGACACCTTTCTTGTCTTGTTTGCTGCAGTATTGAGAACGAACGATGCTATCTCATGAACTACGGGGGTATGGTGTTTTTGTTTTGGGGAAAAAAGAAAAAAAAACACTATCAACACGACTTCGGAAAATCACAATAGTTGTAGGAATCTTAAAAAATAGTTGTGGGAAATTCCTACAACTAGTTGTGGGAATTTCCCTCAACTAGTTGTGGGAATTTCCGTTGCTCAGATGTCCGTTATTTTTGCCTTTAAATGTATCACGAAATATCACGAAAACAATTAGAGTTTTTGGGAAACATCATATGTAGTTGTCTATTTTCTAGTCAGTACATATATCAAACGTTGTTTTGTGCGTAGAACAGACAGTTTTCCGTAGAACGGACAGTTTTCCCATAATTCCCAATAAAACAATTAGAGTTGTGGGAAACTTCCCACAACTACAATTAGAGTTGTGGGAAACTTCAAATTTGTCTCAGTACATATCCTACGTGGTTTTCTGTGTAGAAATGACAATTTTCCCACAACTGTTGAGGGAATTCCCACAACTAGTTGTGGGAAGCAAAATTGAGTTGTGGGAAAAATTGAGCTGTGGGAAAAATTGAGCTGTGGGAAAATCTCGCAACTAGGGGAGAAATCCGGGGATTCCCACTGCCTCATTAGCAAAACGAACCAAAATCTTTTGCCATTCTCAGCCAGGAACGGCCGGGAAATAGAAATTTAGCATACAATTTTTAGGAGTAAATGTTGATTCCCGGCCGTCCCAGGTTCATTCCCTACCGGTATCCTCCGGTCCTGCTACATCACCCGCTCGCCCCGCAACCAAATAATAGATTTCTATTGTCGTACCAGTAAAATTGATGGCAAAGCACTCACTGTATCCAAGGCTTCCACGAGGGAGTCGACTCCTCATCCGTGTCAATGAAAGAGAATTCTCGCACTATGATCGATTAGTAGTGTATTTGTCGTCCTTGTTCTTTGTTGGTGGACTATTTTGGGTGCCAGCTTTGTATGGATGGACGGTACGAAGGTTAACAAATATCCCGAAACAACAGAGGCGGAAAAGAGCACTCTATACGGCAGGACTAATATTTTTGACAGCAATGTACGCTGTTGGCCCACATCGCAAACCGGATATTGGGGAGAGGATCAAAGTGAGGAAATGGAAGCTTTGGGGATCGTGGATGCGTTTTTTTGCTTTGGAGATTGTTGTGGATGCCGAAACATATTATTCTAGAGAGCTCCTTGAGAAGCAGGCTATAGTTGGAATTAGTCCTCACGGCATCTTCCCTTTTGGTTTGGCTTTTGCAACGCTCTCTGAACTCACGGGCGTCGCATTTGGAAAAATACGCCCCGTGGTTGCTACTGCAACAAAGCTGTTACCTTTTGTTCGAGATGTTCTTAAGTGGGTCGGAGCTGTGTAAGGTTCAAAAAAGAGATACGTGACATCGGTCAAGTTTGTTGACTGTCTAACCATACACGTGCAATACTATAGTGATGCTTCTCGACCACAAGTCGATAGTGCCCTGTCATCAGGTGCAAGGATCGGGTTAGCACCAGGAGGAATTGCAGAAATGTTTGAGGGCTACCCAAAACCAAACGCTCATCCAAATGAGGAGTATATAATTATTCGCAGGGGAATATTTCGATTGGCGATGAAGAACAACGTACCAATGATTCCGGTGTACTGTTTTGGAAGTACAAAACTATTGAAGCGCGTTCAATTCCCCCGAATAATCGAAAAGATCTCACTATTGTTACGCACTAGTTTGGTGCTATTTTATGGAAAGTATGGTCTTCCCATACCATTCCGAAAGCGCCTTCTATATGTAATGGGAAACCCTATCCATCCTCCAGAAGCTTCTGCCAGTGCAGATCAGCAGGTCGAAACATTTGTTGCCAGTTACTGTAATGAATTGATCCGATGTTTCGATCGTCATAAGCAATCATATGGATGGGAAGAAAAAATATTAAGGATACTAAAGCTATAGCTAATTTCTCATGTCGACTAGTAAGGTGGAGCTCATAATGTTGGTACCGCTGCTGAGTTTGTTTTAAGCCATTGCTGTGGAGTCTCGTTCCCGTTTCTTCACAGGTAGAAGCCCAGCATCACTGGCACCTGTTCCTATTGTAGGCAATCCATAGCCGACGTAGATTCGAGCTCAGATTTACTCCAGAGGTAGCTAGAGCGTTGAGGCTCTCATTACAGCTACGGAGTTGATTATCTGACAAGTATCTCTCAGTGGGTCTCATCTTGACTCCCTGTGAGAAATAGGATCGATTGTGTCTTGGACGAAGTACTCTTTTTGCTCCAATCTCCTCTACACCGTTGTCACTGTAACTTCTCACAATTCCTTCAGTGTCGGACTCATTATCATCTGTGTCCGCGAATCTCACTACTGTGCGAGCAACACTATCTTCCTCTTCCGAATCAACTACCACATCTTTGTGTGCATTATCACCATCATCATCTTTTTCTTCTTCTTCATTGAAGTCGAATAGAATTTCTTCTTTGTCAGGTTTCCCAAGTTCTACTAATTCAGCTGCCAGTTCGTCTAGCATCTGCTTGGCTTCATCATCATCTAATTCGGACTCATAATCGTCTTCATAGTCCATGTCTTCATTGCCAGTTATCCATTCGTGTTCTTGATAGTCTTCATCCATCAGATCTTCGGCATCTTGTCTAGCCTTGATCTTCTTGAACATTCTATCAAACATTTCATCTTCTAGCTCATCTTCATATTGATTCGCTTCGCTATCGTATCTTGGGTTCCTTTCCCTGTTGAACTTCACTTCCATTATGTCAGCTTCATCATCTATTAGTAATTCATCAAGTTCGTCATCTGGAATATTTTCATTTTGAAGGGTTACATCACTCAGTCTTTTATTTTTGTTTACTGGCACATAGTTTTCATCCCACAGTTCATCTGGGTCCACTCTTTAAGCAAATCACCATCGAGGATGAGCTCGCCATTTCACTTGGAATAGGTGCGTAGTTCCATCACTCCTTCCAATCTTGCATCTTCTTCAATGATCTTGATGACTTGATCAGTCATTGGAAGAACCTTGATCTTTGTACGCCATGCCTTGCACTTTGTATTCAGATCATAAATACGGTGCCCTTCTTGAATATCGTCAGTGGGTCCCATGTAGACACCCTCGATCATTCGAGCAGCCATATTGTTCTTGGTATCATGCCCATAGCTATGGACATATGCACCAATCTCGGCAACAAATTGTTTAGAGGCATCAACCATTCGCTGATGCATAATCATATGCGGGCTGTAGTATTCAGACAGTCCCCCCTTTGCCGGGTAGTAGTTGGATATTTTTACAACTCTCAGTATAAGTGCCACAGTCAACTTCTTCGGAATCGCCTTGAATGGGATTCGATGAACGTGAACCCAAAACAACGCTTTCAAATGTTGGTTATTTTGTTCTGCCTTCAGATCATGTTTGCCTCTGCTGGCGTAGTTCATGTGAACTTCAAGTTCATCTTTCACAGGCTCAAATACCGGACAGAATTCCGCATTGCAATAAATCTTTTCCACCGTGAAGTCACGTGCATTATACGACCAAAAACATTTTTTGATTGCGTCATACAACGCGGTCTTAGATCTTGACGCCAAAGGAATGTAGCATTGGTATCTTACACTCCCATCAATGGCCGTAAGTTGGGCATCAGAGCAGTCTTGGATCTTGATGCCAAAGGAATGTAGCATTGGTATCTCACTTTCCCATCAATGGTCGTAAGCCCGAATGAGTTGTTGACAAAAACAAGATCAATATGCAACACAATACTCAGATTGTGCATTAGCAGCTCCTTTGGAATCTCTATAAAATTCAGTTTCAAAAATCAAAAAACAAAAATCACGCATTTTGCAAAAACAAAAAGTCATCTTCTCTAGTACTTTATCTACGCAATGACCGTGTAGCGACACCGGTTTTGCTGTTAAAAGTGCTTGATTGAGGACTTCAACCATGGGCTCTGATGATGATCAATCAGATGAGATGGCTCTGAACTTGACAAAGGCTGCAACTGATCAAGGTCAGGGAGGCCTGGAGGAAAAAACCCGTTCAAATTTGACCACCCAACTGACGGTTGACTTGGTAAAGGATGATCCCAGCGATGACCCAATGGAACTGTTTGAAACCGTTTGGCATGCTTTGATACCTCCCAAGAGCGGACACAAGCAACCCCCTCCTTCCAAAATCGCCGAGGATGGCGCACTGAAAGGACAGCCGCTTGTTGCCTCTCCCAAGAAACTCAATCCAAGCAATGACCCCATGGAATTTGTTGAAATTGTTTGGCATGCTTTGACAACGGCGTTTCCACCAACCATTGATCATTCTTTGGACAGATTCTCAATTGGATGGTCCACAAAACAAGGTCGGACCCAGAACAAAATTTTCAACTATTTACACACAACAACAATCCTATTTTATGATGTCTGCGCTGCCCATCAGAAGTGGCCAACAACCATGGGCTCGAATGAAGCAAAATCACAAGAGACGGCTTTGAAATCGACAAGGACTGCACCTGAGCACGCTCAGGAAGGTCTGGAGGCAACAACCCGCTCGAATTCTACCACCCTATTGACGGTTGACCTGGTGAAGGACAACCCCAATGCTTGCATTTCCTCCATGTTGTACAGCATATTTGTCTTGTTTCTTTCTCTGGAAAAGATACAGCAGACCGATTTTCTTGGTCTACCCTTCCAAATCCCCACCAACAGAGTGGGAGCGCCAATCTGCCCATTGACAGATGACTTGAGAGAATTGCATTCAATTCTTTCCTTGGAAAAGGTACCCACAAAATTCCTCTGTATCCCAGGAGAAATCCTTGCATCTTGTTTGTACTTCCCCACCAACAGTGGGAGCGCCAATCTGTCCCCTGACATGATTGACTAGAGCAACTTTTTTCTTGAAAAATGCCTCAACGTGGTTCAAACTTATCTGACTAAAAGCAGCATAGTTCCTGGCCTCTACAGCCGTATTACACGGGCAGTTGGATACTCTAGAAGTAGCATAAAAACCAATTAATGATTCAGTTATATATATACACTCCTTCAGGCACATCAGCTTGAAACCGGTACCTCATACGGCCTCTTCCAACAAGTCTATGCCAACACCTCCATCCTGGCATCTGACACGTGGGCAAAGCGGACCTGGAGTGAACTCGACTCTCTCTCCATCCACCTGGAGTTTGATTCCCCTTCTCTTCAGCCCCTACGCCAAGGAGACCAACTGCTAGTCGACTTGTTCCTTGACTCTTTGGTGGACCAACTTACTTTGAAATGGCTCAACTGGTGTCGGATCTTCCTGCACGCAGTCACTCTTTCTGATATTGTGAATGCTGAAGGGACGGCGATTACTCTGAAAGCATGGAAAGGGC
>CAKOGP040000835.1:15469-40579 GCA_933822405.4 Cylindrotheca closterium | reverse complement strand
CTTTCAGGGAACTTTTGCGAAACAATATTCCCTCAAAAGACAAACTATACAAATAATAGAGAATTGCACTATAGTAGATGACGCTATTCAAAGGACGGTCATTCTCAATATCGTATTGAATCAAAACAAGAAAGTCAGTGTAAGCAACTTCAGAATTGGGTAAAGTTGATGAATCATCATGGCCTACTGCCTTCTAAGGTTAAGAATCCAACAAGGGCTCTGAGTTATGGGATAAAGAACTTTTATAAGAAATGTGGTGTGTCGCCAAGAGACTGGATCCCAAACCACCTTGGATTCTATGGCGCTACCTATGGTGATTCACAAATAGCATATTGTTCCATGCCAGCAAACAAGTTGCCTACCACTGTCCCTGCCAATATTGATTGGAAAGAAGTTTACCGCTTGGATGTTGATATTCCCCACTGAAACGAACCCGAAAGTGGGCGGAGGTTTTTATTTCGGATGAGGAGTGCGAACGAGAGCGAAAGATGCAATTTTGGAGTCCAAGGCAATCAAGAAGGAGCCCTAGAAATCATCCATATCATAAGAGCCTTCAATCACCAACAGTAATATCTCCATCCCAAGTAATTCCATCTTGTAGTACTGCTAACACTAGCAGACGCAATATTCTTGGCGACGAGCAAAAAGAAGACTACACCACTTGGGTCTACTGGACGTCTCCAGAAGCAGAGAGACACTTTGGTCTAGCAAGACCTCCGCATGAGCAAGACAAAGAAGATATTACTGCAATTGTTTTTAGAAGGATTGGAAAGTTTAGGGCCGCATGGGAAGATGCTCGAGCATGGAGAAAGGTTGTCGAGGACCTTGATTCACAAGACTTGTACACTGAGACTGATGTATTCCACCTCAGACACAGGTGCCAATATTTGGCTAGAGCTTTAGAGATCGCTATTCGAGATATGAATAAAATAAATATGTGCTGGAAGAAGTGTTGCAAGGAGGCAATGGATGAACTCAACAACTGTGATAAATGGAAGTACATCAAGGATCCGCAAAGCATCATTTATTGGCACTGCCAATTTAGAACGAACAATGAGTGCTTCAAAAACAAGCATCTAGCAAGTATTAGTGAAGATAAGTCCAGAGTCTCTAAGCTCTTTGATCTTTTCCCCGAGGCAAAGGATTTGTTACAAGGATTCATCCGAGCAAACTTGCATGGCTTGTCTACTGAAAAAGTCTACTGTGAATTGCATGACAATACCATTCCATTGATTGCCCATGTACGGAAGACAGAGCTTCTCAAGCTAGGAGACCTGGAGCCAAATGAGGAGTAAAGGAGCCAACAATTGCTTGAAGAGTTGAAGATTCCCAAGCTTTCAATAGGAACTGTCTACCGCTGGATGCGAAGGCTTGGATACAAATATGAACCTCGGAAGAAGTCCTATTATGTGGACAATCATGAGAAGCCAGAGAACAAAAGGTACAGAAAAAAGTTCATCAAAAGTTATCTAAAGTTAGAGCTGCCTATGCATCGCTGGATCCAGTTCAAAGATGAAGACTTCAACGGATTCTGTGTTGCCAACCCGGATTTGGAAGGGCTTCCGGTATAACAATGAGCACCCAAGGAATCCAAACTTGACAGCAGACCACATTGAATTTCATGTGGATGATGCTGAATAACAAGGTTAAGTTTGGCGGAAACGTGTCAGTGCGAGCTCGGGGCAAGAAGCCACTCATTTGTTTTGGACAGGATGAATGCATCATGAAGCAATACTTGTTTACCGACAAAGCCTGGGTGACACCAGAAGGAATCCGACCGCTAACGCCAAAGGATGAAGGGATGGGAGTGATGGTGTCGGAATTTGTCTCCCGCGAGTTTGGCTTTGGGTACCACAATCCTAATCTTTCACCAGAACTGAAGCAGACAAGCGGACTTGCGCTAAGTGAACACCAAAGGCAAATTGTCAACAGTTTCAGAAGGCAACCAGGGAACAACGAGTACAGGGACAAGGAAGCAGCTCATCATGTGCATGGTAGGAACGGAATCAAGAAAAAGGATCTTCCCAAAGATTCTTCCCCATTTGTTCAGTTGTTTGAATATGGAAAAAATCTGAAAGGGTATTGGACTTATGAGTGGATGGTGATCCAGTTGGAGGATTGTATTGATGTTTTGCAAGCACTTCATGGCAATGAGTATGATTACCTTTTTATGTTTGACCACTCAAACGGACACGACAAGCAAAGGCCTGACGGGCTCAATGCCAATGCAATGAACAAGGGGTACGGAGGATCGCAGCCAAGAATGAGGGAGGTCGCGATTGAGAGTGAAGATCAGCTTGGGCCTTTCAATCCTCCAGGAAAGCTCAAAGTTGGAGAGACACAGCACTTAGTTTTCGACCAACCTGACGACGACGGTCCGTGCTGGATGAATGATGAAGAGAAACGGGCAAGCAAAGAAGATTGTGCCGAATCCACAAATGAACAGCCAATGTTCCGCTATCATTTTAAGAAAGGAGAGCTTGCTGAAAAGTTGCAGGCGCTAGGCAAGGCCATCAATGGCAACAAAGCAGACCTTCAAAAGCGATGCACCGACAACGGGATTGCAATCTCGGAAATGCGTATGAAGATCAAACAAGGATGGGAGAATAAGCCGAAAGGAATGTTGCAGGTCTTGTGGGAGCGTGGGTTCATCGATACAGCTGTGCCAAAGTCTGAACTTTGGAAGAAATATCCAGAAAAGGGTCAGAAAGACAACTTGGGGCTTGTAATGCCAGGAACTGCGTTGAAAGAGATGGTCGCCGACTTACCTGATTTTCAAGATGAAAAGACACTACTACAATATCATGCTGAAGGCAGGAGTACGGCTGGTTGTCAAATAATGTTCATCAGAAGTCCAAAGTGTCATCCTGAAATTGCTGGCGAAGGCATTGAGTATGATTGGGCTGGAATCAAGTCGTATTATCGTCGTTCGGACCTAGCATCCAAGAAAACTCTGGAAGCATTCAAAGCCTTGGTGAAAGAGAGCATGGAGTCTGTCCAGTTCAATCATCGAGCGTCGTTCTCTGCAAGGGCCAGGGAGTACATGCTGGCTTATGATGTCTTGGAGGAGTGGAACAACTTGCCCGAGGAGTTGAAGAATGGGGACCCAGAGAAGGAAAAGTTGCCAAAGACTTCGGCGCAGTTTTTGGACAGGATTGTGAATTGTAGGCGGAAGAGACATCGCGATGTCGGAGCGGATGAGGGGTGGGTGAATCTGATTATGAATGCGATGAAGAAACGAGAAGTAATTGTAATAGACTGAAAGAAACAATTTTTGGTTTCGCAAAAATACTAAACATTTCGCAGTACCAGTGTTTTACGTACCCTAACCCTAAAGTTCCCTGTAAGTTCCCTAAAAGTTCCCTGAAAGTTCCCTGAAAGTTCCCTAAAAGTTCCCTTTTTTCCCCCAGGATTTCCAGGATATCCCCGTGTGAAAACAGTTTTCAGTTTTACCGCGTTAACACTAATTAGCGCGCGTTTCACAACCTATAGTCAGGTTTGGCGGTTTCAGTTTTGCTAAATGCCCGAAATTTGCCACACGGTCATGGTGCATTTTGAAATCGAACGATTCTGATTGGCCAAATCTCAATTAGGTTTCGACAACCTCAACTCACAATTCACATAAAAATAAAATAAAAGACTTCACATTGCACTTGATCTTCTGCTCTTTTCACTAGTGTATCATGACGAATGCCGTGTCAATTCTTGCTCTAGACATTCTAGCCTCCCATAGCAAGGACGATAACTCTTGTGACAATGTTGGTTTGAACAAACGAAAAAGCAACGTTGGTTTGAACAAAGGAAAAAACAGCACTTTTGAAATCTAACTAACCTCCTTGTTCTTCTGGTATCTAGCACTACCCTTTTCTTTTCATCGGTAAACTCGCAAAATAACAATACAATTAATCAATAGATGGCTCCAAAACAAAGTCTCCACGATACCAATCTGGCAACACAACAAGAGAGAGAAAGCGGAACTCCTTCCTTTCGCCAGGAGTTGTAGTGCTAAGCAAGAAGATAGTATACTACAACAATTTCTAGTCACCATTTCTTAGTCCTATCATTTCAATCACAGTATTCCTATAGTAGTTATCTCTCTTTGACACAATCAGGGCGGACCAGTCCCAATTCTTTGCCAACCCCTGCTTGTCTGCTTGCAGTGTCAAAGTCCTCTGACATTTCGTCAGCTGATTTGTCAGCTGATAGGTTGGATTTTTGGATTTCTTGCTTGTCAATGAAGGCAATGCTGGAGCCGCGATCATAATGAAGTAAATGAAACGCATTTGGCCGCGTCACTCATTGCTTGAACATTCAGGCCATAGCAGTCGTAAACTCAAGTAAACTCAATTGCTTTTGATATCCTGCCTGTTTGGCTTGGTTGCACATAATGGCAACCATTCATAAAAAGGATCCTTTTGCAGTAGGAGACAGCATATTCCAATAGTCCATTGCATCTCCATTTCTTCATTGACTGGAAGGCAAATATTGAGGACATCACATGCCATCACTACATGGATGAATCCAAGCTTGAGGGATCGGATGACATGATGAGCAGTGGGGCGCTATCAAACCAGAGGAAATGAGCAGACCGCGGTGTACTGTAGAATGGTGTATTTCCAAAGAAAGTGTAGAAAAGTAATTGGAACACGACCAATGCGACTACCATATGGGTGAGGTGCATGCACGCACGATTTTTCCAGTTTCGCGCTATCGACTATAAAAACGCGTGCAGGGAGCAGCAAAAAAATCGAAATGCACTGCACGCTGCACGCTGGACGCGAAACGTGGTTCGATAACTTCCCGCCGTAGTTATGCAATTTCTCGGTCATCTTCCAGGCGTTTCGCCTACACGCCACTGCCGAAACTCCCTCCAAAAGTGCCGAAGTTTCATATTGTTTTCTTCTTGTAGATTGCATGCACAATGGACGATTTCATCACCATCAGCAGCAAGAAATCAAGAAGCAGAGGGAGCAGATCCTCTACAAGGATGTCCCATCGCACTTCTAGCAGCAGCAGCAGTCCAAAGAGGAGCAATAATGAACTGCGTCGAACCAAAAAAAGTAAAGAAAGAGGCCAAGGATTGTTGGGATATGACGAAATATGAGTTTTTACGTTCCAAACGAAACTATTCAAGTACGAGGTTTTTGACACGTGCGATCGGAATTTGATCGTGCAAGATGTTGGGATTCGACGCAAGTATGCCGGACGCGAGTCTGTCGGACAATCTGTATCCACACAAACAGGAAAAGATCCTGTACAAGTGGAATATCAATTTTGTGTACAATGCAGTAGGGAATTATGCAAGATATCCCAAAGTACTGCATTCAACACAGAATTGTCGTAGAAGTCGAATCGAGTTCTGTAAACAAGGGATTTTCCAAGGGAAAATCGTCGAACTCACTTTTGTGATTGAATCATCAATTCAAGCCAAACATTAATCAAATAGGAACAATTTCACTCAAAGTATACCTAGAGACAGGAGAACTATTGTCGTGAAAGTGTTGTACAGTCGATTACAAATTTAGATTGCAGAGATTTGTTCTGAGCGCTAAAAGCACTCACGATAGAGCACATTTTGCTTTATTCTAACAATTACAGCATTATTTGTTTTGAGATTTTTTCAGCGAGCCTGTTTTGCCAAAGTCCCAGCTGGGAAAAATTCCCCAAGATTCAGCCCCCAAAAAATTAATCACTTTTGCTCGCTTCTCATCGCTTTGGTCGCTTCTCATCGCTTTGGGAAACGAGTTATTTCCATTCAGAACAAGTAATTTCCATTTGGAACGAGTAATTTCCATTTGGAACCAGTAGTTTCCATTCGGAACGAGTAATTTGTTCCATTCGGAACGAGCAGAAACCTTATTTTGCTTACTTCTGATCGCGTTATGGTTGCTTCTCATCGCTTTGGTCGCTTTTCATTGTTTCTGTCTGAACCAATCATAATTGGTCATCATTAGCTTTTGCTCTGAAGTATGAGTTAATCTTCTTATCCAACGTGATCACATGGATTTTGAAGGTCTGTCCGCTCTTCCGCTCTCCGAACAATGACAAAAATCATCGTTCTGCCGGGTGTGTTGGGATATGACGAAACATGAGTTTTCACGTTACAAAAAGAAACTATTCAAGTACAAAGTTTTTGACACGTACGATCGGACTTTGATCGTGATGTCAGGATTCGACGCAAAGTATGCCGGACGCAAGTCCGTCGGACAATCTAAATCCACACAAAAAGGGAATGACCCTATACAAATGATGTAAAATGCAGTAGGGAATAATACAAGATGTCCCAAAGTACTGCATTCAACACAGAATTGTCGTAGAGGTCGAATCAAGTTCTGTAAACAAGGGATTTTCCAAGGGAAATCTTTGAACTTACTTTTGTGATTGAATCATCAATTCAAGCCAAATAATAATCAAATAGGAACAATTTCACTCAAAGTATACCTAGACACAGGAGAACTATTGTTGTGAAAGTGTTCTACAGTCGATTACAAATTTAGATTGCAGAGAGTTTGTTCTGAGCGCTAAAGGCACTCACGATAGAGCAGATTTTGCTTTGTTCTAACATTCAATCACAAAAGGCAACAAAACAAATTTATGTGAAGAACAGCACTGCCTTATCTTCAAAGGAGTGAGTGATTCGTTGACAATGGGACGTTCTTCATCCGTTGGTGGAAGAGGACGTGTGACTCCTCAGAAAGTCAAGAGCAACTCAAGTTCAACAGTCGTGAAACATCTATTTTCAACAAAAGATGAAAACAATGGAAAGACAAGATTGTCGTACAAAGATGCCAAAGAAAGAGTGATCGACTACATCCAAGCTTCTGGAATGAATTGTTCCGAAAACATGGTGAAATCAATGTGAGATGGAAAGTTGATCAACTTCAATGCGATCGCTCCAAGATTGAACGCTCCAACTCAAACTGAAGATGTTGCAAGAGAAACAGAGATGGCCAAAAGCAAGATTCTCTATTCTGCAAAGCTCGACGAGAACATGCAAAGATCAGCCTGCTTCGAGACAAACAAGAGAACCGTCAAATCAAACATCATGCTGAAGTTTGTGACAATTTCACGACTACTCTTGAAGATCCGATGGAACTCTTGAAACGTATTGAACGATTCATGAAGAAGAGCGCTGATGCTGAGTGTTGGGATATGACGAAATATGAGTTTTTACGTTCCAAACGAAACTATTCAAGTACAAGGTTTTCGACACGTGCGATCGGAATTTGATCGTGCAAGATGTCGGGATTTGACGCAAGTATGCCGGACGTGAGTCTGTCGGACAATCTGTATCCACACAAACAGGAAAAGATCCTGTACAAGTGGAATATCGATGTTGTGTACGATGCAGTAGGGAATTATGCAAGATATCCCAAAGTACTGCATTCAACACAGAATTGTCGTAGAAGTCGAATCGAGTTCTGTAAACAAGGGATTTTCCAAGGGAAAATCGTCGAACTCACTTTTGTGATTGAATCATCAATTCAAGCCAAACATTAATCAAATAGGAACAATTTCACTCAAAGTATACCTAGAGACAGGAGAACTATTGTCGTGAAAGTGTTGTACAGTCGATTACAAATTTAGATTGCAGAGATTTGTTCTGAGCGCTAAAAGCACTCACGATAGAGCACATTTTGCTTTATTCTAACAATTACAGCATTATTTGTTTTGAGATTTTTTCAGCGAGCCTGTTTTGCCAAAGTCCCAGCTGGGAAAAATTCCCCAAGATTCAGCCCCCAAAAAATTAATCACTTTTGCTCGCTTCTCATCGCTTTGGTCGCTTCTCATCGCTTTGGGAAACGAGTTATTTCCATTCAGAACAAGTAATTTCCATTTGGAACGAGTAATTTCCATTTGGAACCAGTAGTTTCCATTCGGAACGAGTAATTTGTTCCATTCGGAACGAGCAGAAACCTTATTTTGCTTACTTCTGATCGCGTTATGGTTGCTTCTCATCGCTTTGGTCGCTTTTCATTGTTTCTGTCTGAACCAATCATAATTGGTCATCATTAGCTTTTGCTCTGAAGTATGAGTTAATCTTCTTATCCAACGTGATCACATGGATTTTGAAGGTCTGTCCGCTCTTCCGCTCTCCGAACAATGACAAAAATCATCGTTCTGCCGGGTGTGTTGGGATATGACGAAACATGAGTTTTCACGTTACAAAAAGAAACTATTCAAGTACAAAGTTTTTGACACGTACGATCGGACTTTGATCGTGATGTCAGGATTCGACGCAAAGTATGCCGGACGCAAGTCCGTCGGACAATCTAAATCCACACAAAAAGGGAATGACCCTATACAAATGATGTAAAATGCAGTAGGGAATAATACAAGATGTCCCAAAGTACTGCATTCAACACAGAATTGTCGTAGAGGTCGAATCAAGTTCTGTAAACAAGGGATTTTCCAAGGGAAATCTTTGAACTTACTTTTGTGATTGAATCATCAATTCAAGCCAAATAATAATCAAATAGGAACAATTTCACTCAAAGTATACCTAGACACAGGAGAACTATTGTTGTGAAAGTGTTCTACAGTCGATTACAAATTTAGATTGCAGAGAGTTTGTTCTGAGCGCTAAAGGCACTCACGATAGAGCAGATTTTGCTTTGTTCTAACATTCAATCACAAAAGGCAACAAAACAAATTTATGTGAAGAACAGCACTGCCTTATCTTCAAAGGAGTGAGTGATTCGTTGACAATGGGACGTTCTTCATCCGTTGGTGGAAGAGGACGTGTGACTCCTCAGAAAGTCAAGAGCAACTCAAGTTCAACAGTCGTGAAACATCTATTTTCAACAAAAGATGAAAACAATGGAAAGACAAGATTGTCGTACAAAGATGCCAAAGAAAGAGTGATCGACTACATCCAAGCTTCTGGAATGAATTGTTCCGAAAACATGGTGAAATCAATGTGAGATGGAAAGTTGATCAACTTCAATGCGATCGCTCCAAGATTGAACGCTCCAACTCAAACTGAAGATGTTGCAAGAGAAACAGAGATGGCCAAAAGCAAGATTCTCTATTCTGCAAAGCTCGACGAGAACATGCAAAGATCAGCCTGCTTCGAGACAAACAAGAGAACCGTCAAATCAAACATCATGCTGAAGTTTGTGACAATTTCACGACTACTCTTGAAGATCCGATGGAACTCTTGAAACGTATTGAACGATTCATGAAGAAGAGCGCTGATGCTGAGTGTTGGGATATGACGAAATATGAGTTTTTACGTTCCAAACGAAACTATTCAAGTACAAGGTTTTCGACACGTGCGATCGGAATTTGATCGTGCAAGATGTCGGGATTTGACGCAAGTATGCCGGACGTGAGTCTGTCGGACAATCTGTATCCACACAAACAGGAAAAGATCCTGTACAAGTGGAATATCGATGTTGTGTACGATGCAGTAGGGAATTATGCAAGATATCCCAAAGTACTGCATTCAACACAGAATTGTCGTAGAAGTCGAATCGAGTTCTGTAAACAAGGGATTTTCCAAGGGAAAATCGTCGAACTCACTTTTGTGATTGAATCATCAATTCAAGCCAAACATTAATCAAATAGGAACAATTTCACTCAAAGTATACCTAGAGACAGGAGAACTATTGTCGTGAAAGTGTTGTACAGTCGATTACAAATTTAGATTGCAGAGATTTGTTCTGAGCGCTAAAAGCACTCACGATAGAGCACATTTTGCTTTATTCTAACAATTACAGCATTATTTGTTTTGAGATTTTTTCAGCGAGCCTGTTTTGCCAAAGTCCCAGCTGGGAAAAATTCCCCAAGATTCAGCCCCCAAAAAATTAATCACTTTTGCTCGCTTCTCATCGCTTTGGTCGCTTCTCATCGCTTTGGGAAACGAGTTATTTCCATTCAGAACAAGTAATTTCCATTTGGAACGAGTAATTTCCATTTGGAACCAGTAGTTTCCATTCGGAACGAGTAATTTGTTCCATTCGGAACGAGCAGAAACCTTATTTTGCTTACTTCTGATCGCGTTATGGTTGCTTCTCATCGCTTTGGTCGCTTTTCATTGTTTCTGTCTGAACCAATCATAATTGGTCATCATTAGCTTTTGCTCTGAAGTATGAGTTAATCTTCTTATCCAACGTGATCACATGGATTTTGAAGGTCTGTCCGCTCTTCCGCTCTCCGAACAATGACAAAAATCATCGTTCTGCCGGGTGTGTTGGGATATGACGAAACATGAGTTTTCACGTTACAAAAAGAAACTATTCAAGTACAAAGTTTTTGACACGTACGATCGGACTTTGATCGTGATGTCAGGATTCGACGCAAAGTATGCCGGACGCAAGTCCGTCGGACAATCTAAATCCACACAAAAAGGGAATGACCCTATACAAATGATGTAAAATGCAGTAGGGAATAATACAAGATGTCCCAAAGTACTGCATTCAACACAGAATTGTCGTAGAGGTCGAATCAAGTTCTGTAAACAAGGGATTTTCCAAGGGAAATCTTTGAACTTACTTTTGTGATTGAATCATCAATTCAAGCCAAATAATAATCAAATAGGAACAATTTCACTCAAAGTATACCTAGACACAGGAGAACTATTGTTGTGAAAGTGTTCTACAGTCGATTACAAATTTAGATTGCAGAGAGTTTGTTCTGAGCGCTAAAGGCACTCACGATAGAGCAGATTTTGCTTTGTTCTAACATTCAATCACAAAAGGCAACAAAACAAATTTATGTGAAGAACAGCACTGCCTTATCTTCAAAGGAGTGAGTGATTCGTTGACAATGGGACGTTCTTCATCCGTTGGTGGAAGAGGACGTGTGACTCCTCAGAAAGTCAAGAGCAACTCAAGTTCAACAGTCGTGAAACATCTATTTTCAACAAAAGATGAAAACAATGGAAAGACAAGATTGTCGTACAAAGATGCCAAAGAAAGAGTGATCGACTACATCCAAGCTTCTGGAATGAATTGTTCCGAAAACATGGTGAAATCAATGTGAGATGGAAAGTTGATCAACTTCAATGCGATCGCTCCAAGATTGAACGCTCCAACTCAAACTGAAGATGTTGCAAGAGAAACAGAGATGGCCAAAAGCAAGATTCTCTATTCTGCAAAGCTCGACGAGAACATGCAAAGATCAGCCTGCTTCGAGACAAACAAGAGAACCGTCAAATCAAACATCATGCTGAAGTTTGTGACAATTTCACGACTACTCTTGAAGATCCGATGGAACTCTTGAAACGTATTGAACGATTCATGAAGAAGAGCGCTGATGCTGAGTGTTGGGATATGACGAAATATGAGTTTTTACGTTCCAAACGAAACTATTCAAGTACAAGGTTTTCGACACGTGCGATCGGAATTTGATCGTGCAAGATGTCGGGATTTGACGCAAGTATGCCGGACGTGAGTCTGTCGGACAATCTGTATCCACACAAACAGGAAAAGATCCTGTACAAGTGGAATATCGATGTTGTGTACGATGCAGTAGGGAATTATGCAAGATATCCCAAAGTACTGCATTCAACACAGAATTGTCGTAGAAGTCGAATCGAGTTCTGTAAACAAGGGATTTTCCAAGGGAAAATTGTCGAACTCACTTTTGTGATTGAATCATCAATTCAAGCCAAACATTAATCAAATAGGAACAATTTCACTCAAAGTATACCTAGACACAGGAGAACTATTGTCGTGAAAGTGCTGTACAGTCGATTACGAATTTAGATTGCAGAGAGTTTGTTCTGAGCGCTAAAAGCACTCCCGATAGAGCACATTTTGCTTTATTCTAACAAGGATAAGGCTCGTGCTGATCGAGACAGCACCACATCTGGGACGAATGCGGTCCACCATACGGGTGCAGTAGCAGGCAAAGGCCGGAGCAACAACTATCGAAGTCGCAAAAGAAAAAGCCAGCAAGGTCGAGTGGTACTATCCAAAGCGGATGCTGCCGCAAAGGCAAAGGGCCTCATAAATCGAGGAGCAGGCGACGATCTTGCAACTGGACCGATGCCTGGTGCGCATGCAGGATCTCGTGGATCCGAAGCCAATGCCAAAGACTCCAAAGCTTCTGCAAAGAAAAACACCAGCAAGAAGGTGGAAGATGAGTCCAAGGTGCCGGACAGTGCCGATGATGTCAACCATACGGCTGTGGTAGAACCATTCCAAGCACGAAAGAAAAATCGATCTAGCAAAAGAAGAAGTCAACAAGATCGATACACCAAAGATAATGCTGCAAAGGTGAACAATCTCATGGATCGAATGAGTGAGCCCATTACTGGACCAATGCCTGGTGCACATGCGGATTCTCGTGGAACTCAAGATGCAAAAGACAAGAACTCTGGAAAAGAACGATACCGCAGGCCTCTGGGAGCCCAATCAGTGTTTATGGTGGAAGAACGAGCGAATTTTGAAGTTGACAAGGAAGGCAATATGGATGGACTTGTGATGGCTAACGCTGTCGACAGCCACGATGCCGACCTTGCTACGGCACTACTCATTTCAATGTTAGATCAGACCCAAGAAGCGAGTGGGGGTGCTACTTTGAGATCAAGGGACAAGAAATCAATCAATGGAACCGTGTCTGATGATGATTCAAGCAGAAAGACAAGCAGAAAGAATGAAGAGTCGAACGGAAGAGACTGGGAACGTTTCAAGCAGAACAAGAGTGTTCGAATATGTTGCTACCTTCTTTGCCTCGTTGTCCTCGCGATTGGCGCTGTTGCGGCTTGGCTTGCCACGCGTAACAACGGTTCCAAATACAGAGAATGTAACGAATGTGCCTGTCGATTCAGTCACACCAACTCAATATTCTTATGATGCGATTGAAAATCCTTTCACAAGTGCATCTCCTTCTGGGCCTCCTACTAGTGCCAACATTGAGGTTGCGTTTGATCCACCGTCGGCAGAAGACTGTGCCGCCATTGCCAGTGGGAATACAATACAGGATCAAGACACAATGCCAGTACAAAGCTACCAGCTCGATCTTGATGCGACGTCAATCCTTCCCATGGATCTGAGCATTTCGGCCGGTATCATTGAGGATATACTCAGAGAGTTAATGGCTCCAGCACTTACTGGGTGCAATCAAGTCGTTCGAAACTTGAGGAGTACTCATCGCCATCTTGCGGCGCCTGATGATGGCTTTTCATATGCGATTGGAAATGTCATGGTGGATGTCTTTGGAGTAGAAGGAGTAAGTTGTCTCTATGATTCCAATCTGCAGTGCCATCGAATCGGCTTGACGCTTGACATTGTGGTGAAGGACAATGGTGTGAAAGTTGCTACAATCATTACAGAGGTAGCTCTCTTTTACGGAGGTGGAGGTCTTGCCATCAAGCTTGAATTGGCAGAGCTCTACGAAAGTGTTATGGCTGTGAATCTGGGATCCATAGATCAAACCGGGTCACCAAGTATCAGTGCTTCATCTCCCCCTTCAATGGAACCATCCAAGGCACCATCAGCGATTTCTTCTCCTGTATTGGTGGAAACTTCCCTTCCAAGTGAAAACCCGAAG
The DNA here is from genome assembly GCA_933822405.4 of Cylindrotheca closterium. Classification (NCBI taxonomy): domain Eukaryota; phylum Bacillariophyta; class Bacillariophyceae; order Bacillariales; family Bacillariaceae; genus Cylindrotheca; species Cylindrotheca closterium. The sequence goes on along the minus strand of CAKOGP040000835.1, from coordinate 27,079 downwards.
GAGGGTCCAACACCAAAACCAACGCCATCACCAACAGTTGCACCAGTGGTTGGACCAACCCTGCAGCCAACTCCTGAACCAACTCCGCAGCCAACACCTGAACCAACTCCACAGCCAACTCCTGAACCAACTCCACAGCCAATACTCTAGGGGGATCAGGGTGTACGAATGGAACGGGAATAGTTTCTCCCAATTAGGGTCAAGATTGGGATATGGCCCATTTGCCTTCTCATCTGATGGGAATTCGATAGGTTTTGGTGTCAACTCTCAAATTTTGTACTCTTGGAATGGATCTGGTTGGAATGGCAGATTGTTCCCTAATCGAGCAATTAATGCAGTTTCTGGAAATGTGATATTGACATATGGAGGGCCCAGCCAAGTATTTGAATTGAATGGAAACAGTTGGGTTCAAATCGGAGACAATATAGAAGGATATACAAGAACAATGTCCAGTGACAAAAGTACTATTGCCTCTGGAACGCATGTCTACAGGTTGGGTGCGTGCTCATCATCTTGTTCAGCAAACGCTCAATAAGCCTAATATCATCATAGCAGGTTGCCAATCCAAATTGGGCTATTACTCACAACAGTACATGATTTCGCTGTTGGTTGTTCTCCTTCACTAGTTTCTGGTTTGGATCGAGCCAAAAAGCAACAGCCTAACAAGATCAATGATTAAGATATAACACTACATTTGGGGAGGCAACGATGAAACAACCACGGAAAGTGGATTCTTGGGCTATTTTATGTAATAATACTTCTTTTCTTTGATAGTTTTCCGTTTTGGTGTTTGACAATTGACGTCTGCACTGTGTTCACCCAAGGGTGTGTTTAATGTGGAAGTACTTTGATACGTCCAAATCCATGTTGAAGACATCACATAATTGAAGATTACGCCGTGCCGCCTCCACTCCTGGGCTTGAATCGCATGATGTTTTCTTTGTCTGGAGAAATTGCTCATGTATGCTACCATGGAAACTGTGGCAAAAGCCTGATGCTACATACAAGAAACAAGTAGGTTTGGAACAGTAGCAAGTTACTAAGTTATTGACTGGTTTGCACCAAGGTCTAATCATAGGATTGGAAGAGGACAATCAATAGGAGCTATGGTGCAAATGAGAGAGAGGGTGGCAAGGGTGGGAAAAAGCAAAAAGCTGATGGTCTTGACAGAGCAGCTACGCCCCTTCTATTGTCTCCATCATCCCACAAGCTCCAGGTGTTTATGGTGTTTTTGGGCAAACTTTGGTTGGTCCCCTCAATTACCCTGACCCCATCATTGTATGTCCCACCGTACCCCGGCTCAAACTGTGACCATAACGGCCTGTCCTAGGATATTTTTTTCTGTTTGCAATGTCATTGTGTGACAATGTTATTTCTACAATTCGCCCAGTGAATCATCCTGTTCTTCCCCATGACACACCACTTACTTTGTCATGATATTGGCAAATCACCAAAATCATTGTTCATCCCATCACATTTTTCCCATGAGAGTCCTTCATGTCATCACACTGTTAGAATAAAGCAAAATGTGCTCTATCGTGAGTGCCTTTAGCGCTCAGAACAAACTGTTGGAAATCAGTTCTGGCGGACATCAGACTGCTTGTCTTTGTCCAAACCGATTGACAACGCTGGACCATGACGTTCTGGAGAACGGGAGCGACCCACTGGCAGTCTCTTGGCCAAAGGACCCGGAGATGCGTGTTGTTTTTGTATTTTTGTTTTTTCGGAATATGGGATTACTGAAAATGATGATTCCAAATCAATAATGTATCTAATGAGTACAACTTGCATGATTCTCACCAGTTGTCCATGGATCACATAACATTTCATTACATAAGTTGAATACAACAAGATAACAAGACAAAAACATGAATACCAAACAAATCTCTAGGAATGCGGAGGGTCAAGCCGTTCCTCTGCAGGTGTTGGCTAGCGAAGGACGGACTGATTGGAACGCCCAAGTACGTATGCAAAGAAGGTACAATAGCAGGACAGTGGAAAGCTACGTACCAAAGAGGTTGTGAAAGAAGTTGGTGAATGAGCTGCAGCTCAGTTGCAGCTCATTTCCTTTTTGAAAAGACTGCTCTGTATTTGACAGAGTGAATTTGAAGTCTAGGAATAGATAGTTATTAAGATTAGGAAAGCACACGGCTCTTCTACCTGTAACACCCATCATCATGACCATTACGGACTTCACCGTGCGCAAAAAGAGCTACCGCTACCTCACCACTCAGGCGAGCTACCCAAACCATGATTCCAAGGCGGTCCTTGATGCCTTTGATCCCACCAAGGACCTTCAGTTGCAAGATCTAAACAGCCTTGTCGAAAAGGGGGTACAAGGAGGCGCCCCGGCCTGGTACACGGGATGGCCCAAGGAACAGGTGAACAACTTTAATTTTTGGCATCGCCCAATGATTAGGTCCACAACGGTTGGCGAAAAGAAAGAGCAGCATTTTGATAAATTGTATGTGCTGGACCATGACGTTCTGGAGAACGGGAGCGACCCACTGGCAGTCTCTTGGCCGGCAAAGGCCTTCTCGAAAACCGATCCGGTTAAGGTTCCAAATTTGGAGGCGTGGTTGATAAACGAGGAGCTCAAGCAAGATCGCTCCAAGTTGTTCGTGATGGAGGATATCACCGACGAAGATCCTGAGACGGCGTACAACCTACTGGTTACACGCAAGCGAATGCCCATTCCCAAGGAGTTCTTGGATATCACTTGGGACGGATCGCCGGCACGCAAAGTCTTGCGATTGGTGATTGACAGAATCAAGATTCTCGCCAACAGCGAGGAGCCTGAAAAAAATTCGGAAGTGCAGGAGAAGTTCCGGCACTTCGTGGACCATTGACGCGTGGCAAACATGGTCATCGGGAGAGATCAGCTTTCGAAGAACATCGGAGAACCTGCTGTTCTCACTGCGACATCTGCCCGACGCTGGGTTTCCGGAGTAATTAATTCGGATTTCGCCGGATTGGACTCGGAGGACTCAACTGGAGATTCCTCCAACAAGACCTACAAACTGCTCACGAAGACCTTGGCAGCCGTCGAGGAGAGCAATAAGACGACCAAGACCTCCGTGGAATCGCTTTCGGAGGTGGTGGTAGCGGGTATCCAGGGACAAGCATCGGACAAGGCGCCCCCAAATACAGTGGAAAAGAAGTGGCCCACAAGGCTCTCCTATCTGAAGCGAGTTGCTGGTACTACGACCTCAGCTCAGCTCCCCACACTCTGGCACGAGCTAGCAAAGTGCAAGAAGCACGAATCAATTGGAATTGTGCAGTCCCTGCTGGACGATGAGGCCGAGAAACTGAACCTCAATCTGGAATTCATTGTTTCAGCCCGAGTAATCAAGAGCCTGGTGGAATTGGAATTTTGTTCGCGCGGCAACATGGAAAAGGGTTTGAACGTGTTGAATAGTGTCTGTTTCCAGCACTACAAAAATGCAACCGCGATCAACGATTACATAAAAACCGATTATTGGTTGACGGGCGAAAAGACGACCGCATCAATGAAGGATCATCAAGCCCACGACAAGATCAAGCATGCTATCTTCGCAAAAGACCCCATGCAGTTCCGTGAGATGGTCAATGGCATGCGAGTATTCTACCATGTAGTGTTTGGGAAAACTCATCCACTGACCGCCGTGTACGAATGGTTTGCAAAGAATGTGGACTCGATCGCATGAAAGATGGGAGTGTCCCAGCAGGAGCGAGCACACGAGAGATTTCTCTTTGGAATCTATTCCCAAATTGATTGTTACTTTGAGCGTTTGGTAAGATCCTGCACAAACGCAGAGGAGAACCTACCCAACTTGGGCACCTACATGGAGACATGCTACCATGGAGGAAGCCTACCAGAGTCAAACTTATTTGTTGTCGCAAAGGACTCTGTCGGACATGTTGGAACAGGAGACAAGACTAAGAGTCAGCTGAAGAGAGAGAATGAAAGGGCCCAGAAGAAGAGCTTGGGCGAATCAGTAAAAAATCCTGACATGAACGAAGAGCATCGCTACACCGGAAGAACTACTACTGAGTTAATCAAACGGACAGGGGAACAGCCTCCAAAGCACGCCAACGGAAAGGAACTGTGCCTCATTTGGCACACAAAGGGCGAATGCAAGGAGCACTGCGAACGCAAGCATTCTCATTGTAAGCTGACTGACAAGGAAGCAACCGCAATGAAGGATTATGTAAATAAGAATAAGTGAGATGGAGGCCGGGAATCATTGGATTCTTGCAGGCCATCTCAATCGGACCCACTTTTGTTATGATCTACTTTAATTGGAGGTAGTGCTAATACTATAGGTGAGCTGGTTGCGTTGGCTAATGAAACTTATTTAAAACACGGTTGGCAAGTCACTGCTCGTTTATTCCGTTCAGATGATGCTGCACCAGACATTGATAAGCTTCCGCACCCTGCCGCACCAATGCTACACCGAGTAATGAAAAATGGGGCTCCTGTGGTGGTTCATTCGGAGCCATGGAGCCAGAGCCAACTTGACATGCGAGTCGCTCGGGGCTGTCACTCATCAGCAAACGAATTCAAAGAGTTTCTGATGGAGGAGTTTTTGGATTTTGGAAGGAAGGGATTTTGGATCCTACTTCCATACAACGCCATCAAGGACGAGAAGGGACTTTGCCTTTCTCCAATTGGTTGCATACCACAAGATAACAGAAGACCGCAGATGATTGTTGATTATTTGTCCTGGGACTCAACGACAAGACAATGAAACTTGCCCCAGAGGGAGCTATGCAATTCGGCATGGCCTCACTACGCATCTGCGAGGCACTCATGAAGGCAAACCCGGACTATGGGCCAGTTTACATGTACAAGAACGGCATGTCGGATGGTTTCTATCGCATCCAACTGTCAACTACCGGCGCACTCAAGCTTGGGGTCATCTTACCGCGTTTTGAAGGCCTTCCACAATTGGTTGCACTGCCACTTGTGCTTCCAATGGGTTGGACAGAGAGTCCACCATGGTTCTGCGCTTTCACGGAAACCGTTGCCGATCTGACAAATGTTGACTTGCAACAAAACAAGCGAGTGCCACCGCATCCTTTGGGAAGGGCAGCAGCCATCACTGACTTTGAAGTGAGGGACACACAAGTCGTGAGACCTATACCAAAATCTCACCAGCCACTGACTTACCAGCGCCCATTGAAAAAGATGGAAGTCTTTGTGGACGATTTTGTTGGAATGGGCCAAGACCATCCAAGCAATCCTTTGACAAATCAACGAGCCGTCCTCAGCCACAACATTGACAAGGTCTTCCGACCAAATCGACCCACGGACAACCAGTGGCGAAAAGAGCCACAGTCACAATCAAAAATGGCCAAGGGAGATGCCTCTTGGCACACAGTCAAAGAAGCTTTGGGTTGGAACTGGGGAGCGACAACAAAGACATTGCAATTGAAAGAGAAACGAGTGAGCAAGGCCCTGTCACTCCTGGGCGAGGTCTTGGATTGCAAACGCGTCTCCCTGAAACAATGGCAGCAGGTGTTAGGGGTCTTACAAAGCCTGCAGCCAGGAATGTCGGGCAGTGAGGGGCATTTCTCCCTGCTGCAGGAGGCACTGATTCGACAGGTGGATTGTAGGGTGCGTTTGACTCCTGAGGTCCGTGAGCAACTGGAAATCTTCCAAAATGGCCATGCAAAGCGCCCCACAACACTGGAAGAGCTGGTACCAGGCGTTGATTTACACGTTGGCGCTTGTGATGCGGCAAAGTTGGGAAGGGGAGGAGTATGGTTCACAGACGGTGGAGAGGCCATTGTCTGGCGCGAACCATATCAAGAAGCAGTGAAAAAAGAGGTAATTTCAGATCACAATCTGACAGGAAAACTTACCAACTCAGACTTGGAGCTGGAAGGCACCGTCCTCCATCATTTTGCCCTTGGAAAGACAGCCCAGGTGGAAGGCAAAACCACTTACACTGGCTGTGACAACACACCAGCAGTGTCGTGGCGCACAAAAGGATCTTCCACCTCTCAAAAGGCAAGAGCAAGAATACTACGGTTAGCGGCAGGATTACAGCGGGAACAAAGAGCACCACATCATCGCATTGGGCACTTATCTGGAACGAACAATGGAATGGCCGACAATGCTAGCCAACTGTGGCACCTGTCTGACGACAAATTTGTCTCATATTTTAATCGCACGTATTCACAGATCAACTCTTGGCAACTGTACAGGATGCCGAACGCCGTGAACTCCTTGATGACATCCGTGCTGTTGAACTCGGAATCGAACGCGGAGTCTGTCCTTCAAGAGTTGCAAAGGCACACTCTGTCTGGACCGCATGGGTTGCCTTCTGCGAAAGCCTCACCCTTGACCCAGGATTGTCAGCGGTCGACGATCCCTTGCTCATCTTCCTCCTCTTTGGAACCCAATGGCAACGTGGGAAAATTGCCCCCAGTAAGAGACAGGTCCGGGGTCGAACGGCTGAAGATGCCATGCGCCAGGTGGGCCAGGCCTTTTCCTCATTGGGATTGCTTGATCCGAGAATGAACCGATATGCACCGGGCACAATGGACTTTGTTGGACACGGCTGCTAAAAAGTTGGAAGAAAGAGGACCCAGCAGCACAACGAGTACGCCCATTGCCCAAGTCCTTGTCAAGGCAAGCATCAAAGCTCGCCTCAAAACCCACAAGTACACATGCCGCAAAGGCAATGAACCGATTGATGTGGCTGGGGTTTTTCTTTTTGTTACTCCCTGGCAAATTTCTGTCAAAGGCGGGAACACAATTTCCATTCAAATTGAAACAAGTGTTTTTTCGAATCAACGTCGCAGAATTTTGTGGCGAAGCCATTCCCCTTCGCCTCCTGGACACGCCACTTGTGACATTTGCTGGTCTGATCTTTGACAAACAAAAAAAATGCGGTGCCAGACGAAAAGATCGGTTTGGGCACGTCATTTAATGGTGACAACCCCACAGCTACGCTGATTGCCATTGTACAACACCTTCGACAGAGTCGACACACGACTGGCGACACCCCGCTGTTCACCTACTACTCTGAGTTTGGAGTCCCTTGCAATGTCACAGATCGAATGATGACAAAATATCTGAGAACAGTTGCTCTCTCCGTGGAGGTCCATTGACCTCCCACAATTGGTGCTCTTCGATGCACCGGGGCCACCGCGCTTCTCGAAGGCAATATCCCGACTAGTCTCATCAAACTACTTGGTCGGTGGCGCTCAGATGAAGTTTTTCGGTATCTTCACACCCAGTCCGAGCCTTTGATGCAACGCTTGACCGACGTTCTTGTTGATCACGTCGGGCACTACCGTTTTTCTCACCCGCCACACCCTGGACGGCAACAAGATGGCCGAATGGAGGAAACCAGCACTTGCGCTGGGGGATTGGGGGCCAACAGCTAGTAACAACTGTCAGCCCAAAAACATCATTGAATCTCTTTTAGGCCCAATTGGAGTCTGCAAAATCCAAAGCGATTGAGAAGGATGAGCAATCGCATCCTCTTCCATTTGACTACAATGCGGAAGCTGCATCTCAGCGCACACTTCAAGACCACAAACGTTGTTGCTCGCGAAAAGCCAAATAGTTGCCGCATCTTGTTCAATGTCATCGTTGTCCTTTTCGGAATGGCCGCAACAGGTGTTGCTGTCTGGTTTGTCATGGATTCTAGAATCCAAAGTCGACCCAAAGTCCAACCAACGGAATCCGACCGTTTTACTTCTAGTGCTAGCCTACAAGCCGTTGCACCACAATCCACTGATCCACCATTAGAAATCGTTGACATGAAGCCTCTTTCCATGTGCATGGGAGATTGCGACAAAGATAGCGATTGTGCCCGTGGTTTGATGTGCTTTCAAAGAAATGCAAATACCCTGGTTCCGGGCTGTTCTGGAGGATTGGAAGATAGTAGCAGAAGCGATTATTGTATTCCTGTCGAGCTGCCTCCTTTGGCAGTCACCGAAACATTTCCACTTGGACTTTGTGAAGGAGGTAAGTTATCATCAAATCGATTGGAGCAACAAACATTTGGTTGTATCTTTGCTAACCACGTCTTCTGTTCTTTTGCTACAGATTGTGACTCAAACGATGACTGTAAACATGGTTTAATTTGTTACCAACGAACCGGATTTGTACCCGTTCCAGGATGTGCTGGGGGCTCTGCTGATTCTAGCCGGACTGACTACTGCGTTCCTCGTGACCTCGTTCCTGAAACCTACATGAGTTACTTGGGAGAGAAGCTCTTTGGAAATCCAGATGACAACTTTGGATCTGCTGTGAGTTTGTCTCAATCGGAGCCTCTTCTCATGGCGGTGGGAGCTGTAGACCGTGGTTCGACTGGTTATGTCAACATTTACCAGCTAGAAGGAGGCGATAGCTGGGTCTTGGCTGCGACCATCCAAGGCAACGAAGTTGGTTCTGATTTTGGTGATTCTGTTTCCATGTCTTGGGATGGGAAGTATGTTGCTGTCGGCATGCCCGAGAGCAATAATGGCGGAAGAGTCAAGGTTTTCGAACTGTCAACGACCAATTCAAATGACATTGGTTGGAACCAAGTTGGCAATGATATTGCTGTAGGCAGTCCACAGGAATATGGTGGATATGCCGTCTCACTTTCCGAGGATGGAAGCATTCTTGCCGTGGCGGAACCGTACAGCTTCTCTACTTTTAAGAGAGCCAATTCTGGACAATGGGTGCTCCTTGGGTCGAGAGTGGACATTGGATCCTTTGGAGGAGACTCTATATCACTCTCTGGTGATGGCTCTAGAGTTGCAGTAAATGTCAAGCCAGATGATGTTTATCCTCCCGATGGATACGGCCGTGTCTTTGAATTTGATGGCACTGAATGGACTCAGGTTGGCCAGACGTTGGGTGACTTATCCATTGGTGACTCTTTTGGCTTGGACAATATCTACTTGACTTCTACTTCGCTGCCTGGTGATGGTACCACTGTTGTTATGTCGTGTATTGATCGAGTAGCTGAAGATAGTTATGTGCAAGTGTACCGAGACATGGGAGACTCCGAATGGATTCAAATGGGCGACCCCACCTTGGGCAAATTGGATGAGGGCAAATTGGATGAGATGTCAAAGCATCATTTGGATTGTATACTCCGCTTTCAAAACATGCGCAGGGAAATTGTCCCGGTCTAAAGAACGGGTGTTTTGGAAGCTAGAGAACACGGGCATTCTCGAGCAAGCCCTTCGATGTTCCACTCGAACGTTCCCGCTAGGTCCCGATGAAAAAAATTATTCATTTCTGGAAGAGTTGCTCGGCGAGCTTCAATCCTGTCCTTATGTTTTGAGCCAGTGTTTCAAGATTGGAGCACCTTGTGGCGACATTTTGCGGGCAATCATAGCAGAGGATGACAAAGCCAATGAATTAGACCCCCCAGTGATCAACAGACTGCATGCGATTTCCTATCTGTCGGATTTGACGAATGAAACCTGCAATAGGTGTTGGGATGTGGAATCTTCAGAATGCCCTCTCAAGATGTGTACACGATGTAACAAAGCTCTCTATTGTTCAATAGAGTGTCAAAACGCTGATTGGAGGCCGCATCACAGGCAAATCTGTGTCCGTATAGCAACCGATGCAAAGGAAGTAACTGCTGTTCAAAGACTGGTCAACAATTACTTCAACGATCACTATTGTTGCATTCTACCCAAAATGGTCAAAGAATGTAACTTGAAATCCTTGACAGCAAACAAGATGGTTGTTGAGGTGGATTTCATGATCCAATCAAACGACATGATCCCTGCTATACATGACAATACGCCTCTTTTCAACATCGCGCCTCTTTTCTCATTGGCTGTGACAATCCGGACCTTCAGAAGGACTATCTCGAAAAATGTGTCAGCATCTTGACAGAGTCGGCATCTTCCAAGAGTTTCAACACCTGCTTGTTCTTGGTAATTTTCGCTAATTTACGTATTGAGTGTGTCGAAGTGCCGATGCCCAAGGAACTGTGGGGCAATGCGAGTATTCATGATCATGTTGAATAGACCACGCACCTCAAATCATCCCCATAGATTTCATTGGACCAATTGACGAGACGCCCAAATCTTTCTATACGTCTATGTAGCTTATTAGCTAGAACCATATACTGTAACCAACTATAACATAGTGTATTGTCAAGTCCCTTCGTTCATTTGATGTTAGTGCTAGCTACCCGGGACAATGGATAATTTCAAACTGTCATATATATGGTAAGTGGTAAGTCAAGACCATTCCATCTGACTTCTTGCCGACCAATGATCTCCTACCATGGTACTGATTGAGTGTGTCGAGGTACCAATGCCAAAAAGTTTGTGCGTCACTCCCATTTTGGCTAAGTTGCAACATGATTGGATCCACAAATTGTAATAATAGAAGTGTAGTTCAAGTACATCCATTGATCACCGTACTGATAGCGACAAGTTAGTCATACTGTTCACTTGGCTGTTCGTACTAGGACTATTATTACATATGTTTTCTATAATATCATAATGAATCTAGGTTCTTTGTACTGTACAGTATTGCCTCGTCTTGCCTTCCAAGCTAAGACGCCTTTCCATCCCGAGCTTGGGCAACTTGCAACGCTGCGTCCTTTATTGAAATATAGTGATGGTAGGAAAGGTCAAGCGAACAGTTTCCAGAACAGGTGAACTACTAGCCTCCAATACAATATCTTGTTCATTGCCATTCAAAGTCAATCCCGATGGACCGTCAATTGATGGCAGTATGGTTTTTTTATAGAACCACCGCTCGGACCAATCCATGATACGCAATATGCCACGGAGTATTGTTGGATGACTTTGAATTGCCACTTCCTTTTCCTTGGATCTCTCCTGGTCCATCATAATGGCAAAGGAAACATTTTGACTATTGGCCGGTTGCATCAACGATCGACGCTCGGATCAGTGCCGCATCTTGGCCATCCAAAAAGAGGGCACTTCTGGTTCCAGTGTGAGGCGAAGGGCAATCGATACTTACAGTAGTTTCAGAGCAATTGGCGGGCCACAATTCATGACTTCTGTGGATGCGACAGCGTCGCCAGCTTCTTCCATCCGAGCAACTGCTGCAAGAGATCCAGCCTTCCATTCGACATTTTGACTATTAGCCATGTGTAGTACCACCTGGCCAGTTGCATCTGGGATGGAGGAGGCTCGGATCAGTGCCGCATCTTGACCATTCAAAAAGAGGGCACTTTCTGTTCCAGTGTGAGGCAAAGGGCAATGGATACTCAGTTTCAAAGCGAGTGGAGGACCACAAGTTGTGACTTCTGTGGATACAGTTCCATCCGAGCAACAGCTGCACGAGAACAAGCCTTCCATTCCACGTCTTCAAATTCCGCATACGACCCTTCACCTCGAACCATGGACGCCACGGGAAGTATTCCTTGGGAAGCATTGTTGACAAACAAAAGGATGAATGGCAAATTCGAGTAGACATGAATGGTTCTCGTTATATTGCCCTTAGTGCAGTCCCAACTGTCGGGAGACTCCAAAGATTCCACCAGCTTGACTTCGTGCTTGCCCTTGGTTTCAAATGTCTTGTCGGGTCGACCATCTGTCACACCATTCAAAAGTCATTGACTACAGACCCGAAATATGGCTGGCTTTTCAAACCCCTTCAAATTGAATTGACCATTTGTC
>CAKOGP040000835.1:0-13321 GCA_933822405.4 Cylindrotheca closterium | reverse complement strand
AGCATAGATGATCTCATCAAAGTCTACCTTGCAAGGCTTCCAAAGGATGTTATTTCATCAGTGATCACCATCGATCGTACGAACTACGCAATAAGATGGAAGCCATGGTCACTGTGATTTTCATTTCTAATCGTGGCACTTTTTGGTCAAAATCTGGGTTTGTCAGTCTCCGGACCCAATCCCGAGTACGAATGCGTCAGCTCATGCTCTGTGCTGTCAAGGTTCTGATTAGGTTCTGATTTGTGCTGTCAAGGTTCTGATTTGTGGGAGCAGGCTCTCTTGCCAAAAACACGTTCCAGCAGTCCATTATTATTGGACGAGCCACAGCACACGCGACCAGATTTGGAAGTGACTTCTTTTTTAAGGATAGGGCATCTCAATCCGAGGCCGTCAACTGCCAATCGACTCAATCGAATAAAAATTGCGCGTCGCCATGTAAAACTATTTATGCCCTCCGGTCATTTGGAATTTGACGGACCGCCAAAATCCCGTCAAATTTGGGTCAAATTTGACGGTCTCCGCAAATCGCAGTCAAATTTCTACGGACCTTTTACACGAAAATGTACTGCCCGCCAAATTGCTTATTCCATCTAGTCAATTGACGGTGCCCGTCAATCGAATTTTCTGTTCATCACTCGTGCATCGCTGTGGTGAAACAAAACATAAGAACTCCGCAGCTGACAGTACTGGTACCGCCAAAGGCTTTGACGCCATTGCCCTTTCCCTGACTTTGCCCCATACTTGAAATCGACTCATGTCCCTGTATCGTCCCGGTACCAAGTGTCACATTTTCAACAATCGGCCATGGCCAACGTTGGATCAGCAAAACCACCCCATTGGTCACAAGAGGAAATCAAGGCATTGGCGATTGCCTACTGTAAGGTCTCTGAAGATCCAGTGGATGGTCTCAAACAAACTGGCGCTACATACCATGCTCGGATTGTTGAAGAATGGACGAAGCAATCCCTTCCAAAGGTCCAGGAGGTCATTGAACGCCGCCAAGCTTCCTGCAAGGCCTATCGGAAGCTGGTAGAAGTCTAACATGAGGAAAGACATAAGGCAGTGGCAAAACGGATTGACACTCTAGCCACTCAAATTCAAAAAAGTACCGCTAGCCTGCAGGCAATGTGCGATACAATGATCAATGAAGAGAGTCAAAAGATGCTTGAACAGTCTGGTCTTTCACTTGATGATGTTGCAGTACTCTACATCGGAAAAGAAAGTCTGGTCCTATTGGTCGGCTTGCTCATGTCACATTAGGACATGGCTCGGTCTGCTTATGTCACGTGGCCATGTGATTTTATCGCAGCCATTCGACTGGAACCTTTTCATATTTATTTTTGCCTCTGTGCTAATGTCACCTTCGCCGTGTGAAAAAATCACCAAAGTTGGAACCCAATTCGAGGGGACTAAATGAAGGCTACCGTGCTATAGCACACGCATGCAATGGTTCGTGTCCGTAAGTGAAGGGGATCGGCCTTCGCGGAAGCCTGTCGATAACACACTCTTTTTAAGAATACGATTCGATCTACGTTACTACCTTTAACATCTACTACTTCGTAAGTCAACACCCTCGTAATAACATAACGATTACGTTTATATGACAGTCCCAATCAAAATCAGACCGGATATCGTGGAAAATCCGTAGCCGTGGTACAAAACGCGACGTTCCATTGAGTCGGTAAATAAATCTGACTTATTCGACTGTCAAATGACCAAAATTCTGTTTTGATTACAACTATTGTATTTGAACATCTACTATTTGTTCAATATATATAGTCTAGAGGTGTACGCACTTCAGATTATAATACATGGAATTTTGAAACATTCATCCAAGCCACCTGAAATGTTCGCAAGGGGGCAGCAGGAAGAAATCAAAGGAGGGAATCTCATTTCTGCCTCGACATTGCAAAACAGCACGCAAAGTCGATGCATGTATGTATGATGATAGCTTTTGTCGGGATCCAACCGTGTCTGGATAGCGACACATTGACTGGGATAGATTCTTGGCCACTTCTGGATTGCATGCCAAATTGACCAGAAAGGTCAATTAGGTGCAGTTGAATCACTTTGACTTTGAAATATTCCATTCCAAGCCAACTGGAACGGAGCGCTCCACTAGAATGATGGAATCTGGTGGTGATTTTGCACCTGAAAACAACGCTTTGATTTGTAGTGTGGTGCGCCTTGAGGTAAATGAACTCATCAAACACTCAGGGCAAATGCAAAGATAAGATTGCCGGTGAAATATTCGGCTGTAAAGGTCAAGTACTGTGGAGCGGTGAGTCAACAACAAGTTTGTACCTAAACAGAAGTTGCTCAAGTCATGTCGTTAAGAATGACTTCTCCCGCAGCAAGGCGGGGTGAATTCGGGGCGCTTCTTATTGTCCCACGAACGTTGGGAAGTGTTCAGGAGGGGGGAGCAGAGAAGATAGTCCGGAGGCTACGTCGTTGAGCCCGCAGAGAGCGACAATAGTCCTTGCGCTCCTGTCGAAGTAGCTTCAGCCATTCTTCCTTGTCCACCAGTGACTTCCGGAGGACGCTGTGACAGCATGTCAGCATGCGTCTAATATCCGGAGGTAAATCAGCTGAACCCATATCAAACTGAGAGTGAATCCCCTCGTTGACAACACAGTGACGTTCACGGAGCTGAACATTGTCATCCGGATGTTGAACGGCGTTCCGTTGTTCCCACATATAGAACCCAATGGAGATGAGTTGCTGGGAGAGACGTGAGGCCCACAGAGAAACGGACCGACAACTGTGAATCTCGTCAAAATAATTTTGTTGCAGAGACAGCCACAAGGAGGCCAGTCTGCCTTCCAAAAGTCCCTGACACCCAATAGCTTCCTGTGCCAGAAAGGCCGGGCGAATGGTCCGAGAGATCAAACAAGAGGGGGGACGTGATGAGTCGCGAACACCCTGAAGCAGAAGGAGTATCGCATGTTTGATGGCGGGGGAGGTAAGATGTAAATATATCCATCCAGAGCGAGAGCGCGGTCACCCTCCGGTCCCATTCGTCCCTAGCCGAGGCTGCTGGGCAACGGGGAACATGCAAGTGATCTTCAAACTCACCGCACCAAGGGCACGCAGCGGACAATTCAAGGCCCCAATACACTATGAACTTCCCCGTGCTGCACATGCCCACCCAATGTTTTGTAATCCAGCGCTGGAGTCCGGCAGGTAGTGACTGCATAGCGCGGCCCAGTGTCTCCCAGTCAATAAGGTTTTCAGGCTCCTCATGTTAGAATAAAGCAAAATGTGCTCTATCGTGAGTGCCTTTAGCGCTCAGAACAAACTCTCTGCAATCTAAATTCGTAATTGATTGTACAACACTTTCACGACAATAGTTCTCCTGTGTCTAGGTATGCTTTGAGTGAAATTGTTCCTATTTGATTAATGTTTGGCTTGAATTGATGATTCAATCACAAAAGTGAGTTCGACGATTTTCCCTTGGAAAATCCCTTGTTTACAGAACTCGATTCGACTTCTACGGCAATTCTGTGTTGAATGCAGTACTTTGGGATATCTTGCATTATTCCCTACTGCATCGTACACAACATCAATATTCCACTTGTACAGGATCTTTTCTTGTTCGTGTGGATACAGATTGTCCGACGGACTTGCGTCCGGCATACTTGCGTCGAATCCCGACATCTTGCACGATCAAATTCCGATCGCACGTGTCGAAAACCTCGTACTTGAATAGTTTCTTTGATGATTCAATCACAAAAGTGAGTTCGACGATTTTCCCTTGGAAAATCCCTTGTTTACAGAACTCGATTCGACTTCTACGGCAATTCTGTGTTGAATGCAGTACTTTGGGATATCTTGCATTATTCCCTACTGCATCGTACACAACATCAATATTCCACTTGTACAGGATCTTTTCTTGTTCGTGTGGATACAGATTGTCCGACGGACTTGCGTCCGGCATACTTGCGTCGAATCCCGACATCTTGCACGATCAAATTCCGATCGCACGTGTCGAAAACCTCGTACTTGAATAGTTTCTTTGATGATTCAATCACAAAAGTGAGTTCGACGATTTTCCCTTGGAAAATCCCTTGTTTACAGAACTCGATTCGACTTCTACGGCAATTCTGTGTTGAATGCAGTACTTTGGGATATCTTGCATTATTCCCTACTGCATCGTACACAACATCAATATTCCACTTGTACAGGATCTTTTCTTGTTCGTGTGGATACAGATTGTCCGACGGACTTGCGTCCGGCATACTTGCGTCGAATCCCGACATCTTGCACGATCAAATTCCGATCGCACGTGTCGAAAACCTCGTACTTGAATAGTTTCTTTGATGATTCAATCACAAAAGTGAGTTCGACGATTTTCCCTTGGAAAATCCCTTGTTTACAGAACTCGATTCGACTTCTACGGCAATTCTGTGTTGAATGCAGTACTTTGGGATATCTTGCATTATTCCCTACTGCATCGTACACAACATTGATATTCCACTTGTACAGGATCTTTTCCTGTTTGTGTGGATACAGATTGTCCGACAGACTTGCGTCCGGCATACTTGCGTTGAATCCCGACATCTTGCACGATCAAATTCCAATCGCACGTGTCGAAAACCTCGTACTTGAATAGTTTCGTTTGGAACGTAAAAACTCATATTTCGTCATATTCCAACAGTACCGGTTTCCAGTTGGTGAGCCTGGAGATTGGCGTCCATGTAGGCTCCAGTCTTTGTACCCCCCGACATATGGCGCAGGATCATCTCCAAGTGTTTGTACACTTGCTTGCCAAAGGGGTGAGGAACACCAAGGCCTTGATAATCCACCGGGGCAAAGACCACCAAACGGGGAAAGTTGCGGCAAACACCTGACTTAGGTAAGCACACCTGGAGAACCGGTGACATAATGTCCTGCCATTGTTGAGCGTTGAGGGTAGTGAGTGCCATAGGATATTCAAGCTTCTTCATGATCGTGGTCCGGATCAGTGGTAACATGTCGTACTTGTGTAGCAGGTGAGGCCAAAGCTGTTTGGCCCACTCTTTAGCTTTAGAGACCAACTGTGCCTCCTGTGCGTTGTGATTTTCCAGTGGCGACACCATCACCCCCAGAGTATGTTCGGAATCATCTGGTTCAAGGCGACGAAGGGGTTCAATGTCACCGTATAACCCCGGTATCTTAAGGTCAAATTCCGGTGCCGCGGAGCATTTCCTACGGAATCTCCACCGACCATTGCGAGCATCCTATTCAAAGTCAATAAGCCACCAGAAGGACTTCTCCGGATTGATTGCACCAATGTTGCCCAAATTCCCCCCAACCACAAGGTGGCAGCAGCCTGGACTGAGGCGCAAATATCCTCCCCAGAGTGAAGGACTGTGTCACCTGCTTCAATCACGTCCGTATCGTCAACAAAACAGAAACATTGGGCTGTCACTAGCTGTGACTCTAACGCCGAAAGACACTCAAATCCATAGCCCATTGCTTCCATCATTGTGATTAACACTGAGCTCACCAAGATCCAAATGGGGGGTCCTGCACCATTCCCTTGCCCACAACCTTGGAATGGCACCGCTGACGGAGGGCGAAAGCTTCTCTTGGAGTCACCAAGACCTGTGCAAACGCGGTGGGTAGCGGAGGAGAGCATGTTGAACATCGATGATAGGACACGCCATGTCAAGCCAAACCGCAACATTGTGACAATGGCCACCCAGTGGACCACACGGTCAAAGCAGGACTTGGCATCACTTGAGATCCACCCCGCTGCGCGGCGTTGAAGGATCAGTAGATCCCACACTAATTGTTTACCTCTGAGCAAAACAATAGGACAAAGAGTCAGAGTAGCTCTTGCACAATTACCCTACAAAGTGGTTCCCAAAGGTGATCACTGAATGTCTTGGACGTCAAGCCGCCGAGCTATTGAATGTCTTTCCCCAGAAAGACAGTATCTCGTCCCATTTCAGTCCGCAGCAACTCATTGATAATGTCAATATCAACTACAAGAGTGACATGGTTGCTGAACTTGGACAGTATGTTCATGCAATTGGGACAATTTACATTGAGCCTACAAAGGGACAACGTACTGGGCACTGAGTGCTCAACCTCAATACTAACAAGATGATTTCCCGACCCAAGGTTGTCCTACTACCAGGAGCGGCCCGAAATGGCAGACTTGCTGGGAATGTCCTCAGATATGTCATAGATTCCCTGGCAAGGATGAAGGAAACTGACGTGCCGGTGACAGATTGACTCACTCAGTCACTCTGCGTAAAGTACCAGCTTTGCATGCTGTACACACGTGGTACGGAGAAGAGGCTGATTTGCCGCTCAACGCCTGGCCTCATACAACATGGTCTCAGTTAACAACCAAGACACTTCCTTCCGTTGAATAAATATGTGCATGGTTGGAATGCTCCCGCACAGCTATCTGTCAGTGGGCGCCACATCAAATTCAAATCACCAACGTCTACTTTTGTATCAAAAGATGCCAACTCGCTCACGTAGCACCAACATTGCCAGCCGGTACCAGGAGTATTGGAAGCAATTCAAACAGAAACAACAGCACAATCATTCTCGTCATCACCACGCGCAAGACGACAAATCTGAGGAGTTAAACCAAGTAAGGACAACCGAACACAAGAAGAAGAAGGAGTTGAACCAAGTGACGAATCGTCCATCCATTCCACCCAATCCATCCAACTCCCGCAGCCTTGATAAAAATAATAACAAGAGAGTCTTGTTTCAAGGTTTGAATTCAAAACCATCGCAAGCACAAACACATGCAAAAAAACAACAACGACAAGACTCACAAACGAAGCATCCAAAGCAGCAGCGGATAAAGTCAGTCAAACTCATTCCGCAAGCTACGATTGCTTAGCGGGTGAATAGACCCAAGTTGACGGCTTCTGTTCTTTTGGTTATTCTGTCCTTACATCAAGCGATTGGATGTGGAGGAAGATGATGCCTTCCTTGCGCAAGCGTCCAATTTTCCACACGAGCCAAACAGGTATTGTATGACACGCAATAAGTATCAATTTTGAATGGTGGACTGTACCATGTGGCACTTGAGCGTGCGACAGAGTCTGCTCTTGTGAACAAGTCAAGTCATCGTGCTGAATAAAGGAGACAACAAGAACTCGTACCTCATACCCCATTACCTTTTTTTTCGGGATTTGCGGCCCAGCAAGGTGCAATCTATCAAGTTATTTATTGGCTGATGGGCCAAGTCTGGTTTCCCACATTGTTCAAGCTCTTTCTTTGATTTGGAATATGGCTGTCTTGTTTCAAAAAGAAGTCTGGCATCAGCGAAGATACGGCAACTTCTCGACAAGTGAATGGTCAAAAGATGACGTGAAACCGAGTCCATTCCTTGGGACCAAAATGAAACTTTTGGTATGAGGTTTGGCTGGACAAGAACATACTGGAACCTTGGCGCTACCATCATCGTAAGCTGGCGAAAAGCCTTTACTTTGTTGCTTTCCGATCGCATATCCTTTCTGCTCATTCCTTATGGATTTTTTAGGCTCCGTGCCTTTGGCCACTGGCGATATTATACATATTAGTAACACTATAGCTACCAGTTTGGATGACTAGACTGATAATACTGTAATTGTAGCAATGCTAGCACTACCGATAGATGTATATGCTTGAATACAAGTCTATTAGTTGGTTACAGGAGTATGGTTCTATGCTATATCTATCCGATTGTCACAAAAGTTAGTGGGACAGGGAAAATACAGTATTGTACAGCAGCAAGAGCCGCTCTTGGACGTCTCATGCTTTGTTTCGGACGTAGGTGCGTCTAGTAGGAAGACATCTAAGGACGTCCTCTTGTGTTGGAGGGCTTGAGATTTCCATTGTTGAACACTGGTGGTGCTCCAGTAAATCTCTTTGCTCCAGCCTGATCCTCCTGATCCTCCTCCATAGGGACAGTAGTATTACCGTCTCCCCCTCGAGCGCTACCAGCTGGGTTACTCCAAGATGGAGTAGAGAAAAGTTGGGATGGTGTTGGTCGTTCTGATGGACTGTTGGCGGCGGGTTGGGGTCCTAATGGAGTGTGGCGGGTGCCACTTGCAGGTGCAGAATCATCGAATCAACATCGCTTTTTAGGTCCAGTTGCCGCCGGCTTGGAATCGATAGCCTTGGTTGGTGAGAATAGGCTTGTTGCGAGAATGGGCCCAGGGCCAGGTGTTTTCTGCACAACTTTCTTAGCACTTTGTACTAGATCGTTAAACTTCTCGGCTTCATCAGCATTGAAGGCACGGGCAGTATCAATTTTCTTGTTGTGGAACCTTTCACGCATTTCAGTATTTTCTCCGCGTTCTCTTTCGCTTTCTTACTTTCCATTTGTTTTGCAAGAAAATCAAAGACAAGTGGATTGCTCCCCGCCGTCGCAATCAACACATCAGATCCAGCATGTGCAACTGTCGACTGGCCATGAGGAGTTTGAAAACCACCAGTTTGTCCAGAAAACTGGTTTGAATTTTGACTGGCCAGAACAAGGATAGCAGCCAAATGGCGACGGTCCAGTAGCACCATGATAGCTTGGGTTTGAAGTATCTGGTGTAGCGGTGGCCCCTGGGAGGAATGACGACTGAACAAGTTTTGGCCTCCCTGAGCATTGTGTTGGGTGGTGTTGAAGTTGGTGGCTCCAAAGCCATTGCCGTGGTTTAGGTTGGTGGCTCCAAAAGACTGGTTTGGGGCAAATTTAATGCGGGAAAAGTTGGCTTTACCACCAGGCATGCAATCTTGAAAGTTAGCTTGACCAGGAATGTAACCAGCAAAACCAGGAGTGCCTGGTGCATTATTCATCTTCTGCTCCTCCTCCTCCCTCTGCTTTGCCCTTGTTTCTTGTCTGTCGTTGGCTAAACGAGCTTTTCTTTGCTTTTCAGTTTCCCCTTTTCGACTAACCTTCTTTTGAACAGGCTTATTTGGGTCTACATTGTATTTTAGACGATAAAACTTCAAGCTAGAGATGGGACTTGCCTCAGCAATCTCCTCTTTTGTTCTCTTTTTCTTTTGTTTCTTTGCCGTTGGCATAAGCAAAGTTATTGATGTTGTTGTGGTGAAGTCAGTTTTCCATATATACTTGTATATGAACAAAACGGTTTTGAAATTTGTGACGACAACGGAAATTTCTTTGCGCGCTGCGACTATTTTTATAAAAGTAGCCGGGGGCTACAGGCCCATGACGTAGAAATGTCACTCCACGACAGTCATTCCATTTGTCTATTGCCAGCAAGTCACGGTTTGAAAAGATTCACCCGCGCGGGTAGTGGGTACAAAAATTAGAAGAAATCATTCTACTCGAATCCGCGCTTAAATTTAAGCGCGGATTGTCAATCCGCGCTTACTTTAGTAGCGAATTGTCAATCCGCGCTAAATTTAGTAGCGCATTGGCAATCCGCGCTTGATTTAGTACCCTAACCGTCTAAATGGAAAAAGGCATTGTCAATCAGCGCCTAAAAATGTTGATTGTTTTCTGTTTGCACTTTTCAAAAAAAATCTTTGGCGACTTGTCAGTTCAAAGTTTACTTAGAGAATCACAAAGATCTTACGGAACCTTGCAACCAAGGACTTTCAATCTCGTTGGCAGATATGGGCACCTTTGCGGCCGTAAACCTCAATGTTCTTGTAAAGGAAACTCCCTGCAATACTCTTTTTGCAAAAGCCATAGATCTTGTTTTCCTACCGGAGCCGTATCTTCTCCAGCCTCTATATATCTTGACGCAGAAGCCAATGGATATATCGGTAGTAGCTTTGAAATCAGGATACTGGATGATTGGCGACAAACTGTTTGACTCCGCTGATCTTCTTGTTCTCTTGCTTCCTCCGCGCTCTGACTGAGTCTATCAGCAAATTTCTTGAAATCAACCTTTCCAAGTTCCTATGTGAACTTGTGGCTCCGAGAAAACTCGGATTCTATTCTGGTACTTTCTACATACGTGAGAATATTCCGGTCAAATTTGGGAAAGAAAATTAATTGAATCCGAGTTTTTCTTGGATTCTATTTCAATAGAGCGCCTGCCAGGCAAAGCCGTTATCAGATGAATTTCAGATCAATTCTCATCAATATTGCGCACCATCATTATATAACATACATGTCATATATAATTTTCAAATATTTTTAGCTCTTTTGAAACTCTCACAGTCTGTGCAACCAAAGGTGCGCCATATTAGTCCCCCAATTTATACTTCATCATGCCTTGAATGTTGATGTTATCATGCGTTGGAGCTGTGTCTTGCAGTTGTGATAATGATTGTTAAGCATCAGGATACCTCAAGGAAACATAGTTCATCTGACGGGTCTTTCTAGCAGGGTCATGAAGGATGCTGCCAATGAATTGTGGAAACTTGGTATCTGTGCCTGCCAAACCAGATGTACCAACTGTTCACAAAGGGAACTTGATTCATGTCCAAAATGTCCACTACCCAAACATGCAACATGTGGCATCAAAGTTCCTAAAGATAATGGGGAGATTGTCTACTGGTGTTTCAAATGCAAGGAGGGTCCAAGCTTGACACGCCCTTCTAGAGTGAGAAAGAAGAGAATTAGAGGGCAAGAAGAAGCTGGCCAGGAGGAGGGGATAAAGGTCAATAAGGCAAAGAAGAAACCTAATCGTTTACACTATAAACTCCCTGTAAAGCAAACTGAAGCTACCAGACAAGATGATTCCTCAGAAGAACAATGTCAAGAAGACAATCAGCCAAGAAGACGCCAACTTCTCAAACTAAGAAGAAGTCAAATGTCCTGCTGTATGAACCTAGGTTGATGTCAACTGAAGCAAGTGAGCCTGATGATGAAGAGGATTTCTCAGAAGAAGAAATAAAGAAAAGGTCCAGGGTCAGGTCTTATCCTTGGAGACGTGTGCTTGTCACATCTAGTGACACTAGTGAAGACAATAGCCAATCTATTGACAAAATTGATGTCCAATGTAGTTATAGAAATAACAAAAGTGAAGAGGAAGGTCCACGGAGTGACAAGTGACCAAATTGAAGAGGAAGGCCAACCCAATTGTGCAGCTGGTAGTAAATGCAAGAATGAAAGTGATGTTGTTTCTGGAAAGTACCAATGTCAAGTATGTGACCTGGCCATGCATCAAGATTGTGGAGATAAACACGTCCCAATCCCAAAGGCAGATATGACGTTAGATATGGAAGCATATGCCTAAAGTGTTTGTCTATGAAGTGTGCAGCTAAAGGTTTGTGCAAACGGCAGGGATGGGTGGTGGACTTCCTTGTCATTAGTCATTTTCTATTCTACCTTTATTGAATGAAGCAATCATTACATTGGACCTATATGGTGGAAGCATAAGCACCATGATTGTATCCAACAGACCATCAACTGGAACATGCAAACCTATGGATGAATTCCAGTTCCACCAATCAGAGTTGCCCAGGTGATGACCAATCCCTCACTGTTGCTTGTCTATCCATTGGGGCAATAATTCTATTTGACCTATACAATGGAGGAAGAATAGGTAAGCATGACAGTCAAACAAAATCCTTGACCACAAAGAAGCATCAGCTGGAACTCCTAAATTCATCCAACAATTTCAGTTCTACTCATCAGATTTACTTCCCTCCATCATGTCTCAATCACTCACTGTCTCCGTGTATTCATTGAACTAGTCAATATATTTGATCCAGAGTGTGGAAGCACATAGTATGCATGACAAGCCAACAAAAAAGAAAACAAACATCCACTGAAAGTAATAATCTCACAATCATAAACTCATCAATCAATTTCAGACTGCATATCAGATTTGCCCCCATCATGACCCAACCGCTCACCATTATCCATGAAACCATTTGAGTAATCATAGTAGTGGTACTATATTAGAGAATCATATGATGAGCACAGAGCAATGGAAAACAAAAATAAACTTATGAACAGAAACTCACCAATTTGTCCATAGATTCAAGTTCTACTCGTCAGAATTGCATTGACCATAATCCAATCGGTCACCAATATGTATTCGTTGATTGGAACAATGATCATATTGGACCTATATAGCGGGGGCACATGTTAAGCATGACGATCGATGGAAACTCCACAACAAACATCAGCTGGAACTCACCACTTGTCCATCAATTCAAGTTCTAAACATCAGCATTGCCTCCGCCATACTCCCATTGCTCACCACCCTATCAGAAATGCTTTGGCCATGACCCAATCGCTCACCAGTATGTATTGGTTGATGGGAACAATCATTATATTGGGTCTATATGGTGGAAGCACATTGTAAGCATGACGATCGATCAAAATTCCACAACAAGCATTAGCTAAAACTCACTAACTTGCCCATCAATTCAAGTTCTACTCATCAGAATTGCCTCAGCCATGACCCAATCGCTCACCATAACATAGATCGTAGTAGATTCAATGATTGTGCCAGCTGCAATGATCAGTCTACCCGCGAAGATACAAACATTTAAGCGCGGATTGGCAATCCGCGCTTAATGTAGTAGCGCATTGGCAATCCGCGCTTAATGTAGTAGCGGATCGGCAATCCGCGCTTAATCTTTGTATGTTTGCGGGTAGACTGATCATTGCGGGTGGCACAATCATTGAATCAACTACGACCCGTTTGAATTGTAAGAAGCTGCGCCAGCTCGGAGAGGAATGGTCCCTGCACGCGCTTTTTCACGTTTTCTGCGCCATGGGCCAGTAGGGTAGAGTGCCATCAGCCGTCAGAGAGACTGCTAAGGGCATCTCCAGTGATTGGCTGAAATTGGAAGACGTTCAGATGTTTTATGACTATGCTTCGAAAGAAGCATTCTTTGGTCTTGCCGTCAATCCAAAATTGATGGCACTGCCTCCCAGCCGAAAAAACTCCGTAAATCATCAATTTCACACTCAATTACATCGGTAGAAACTGCCTGGATGCCTTACAACTATTCCTCGTCTTCTACAAGTTTTTCATCAACATGTTCATCATCATCAGACGGCAGCGATGATGCAATGACTCTCGATCTGCGAAGGGACTTGGTTGAACATAAAGACAGGTGGAGTTGCAATTAAAGTAATATCCTAAAGTAATATCCTATTTAGAGTACTGCAACATCATCAAGTGAAAGACCAGACTGTTCAAGCATCTTTTGACTCTCTTCATTGATCATTGTTTCGCACAATGCCTGCAGGCTAGCGGTACTTTTTTGAATTTGAGTGGCTAGAGTGTCAATCTGTTTTGCCACTTCCTTATGTCTTTCCTCATGTTAGACTATATATACCCTATAGAAAAAGAAAAGGGGAAGGGTTGGCATTTTCCTTTAAGGTTGGCTTTTTCTTTAATCGTTTCTGTTGCTTTTGATGGATGAACAATTTTGGGGCATAGCCCCTTTTTTA